>PNEQ01008310.1:0-45666 GCA_003012365.1 Medauroidea extradentata
GCGGACCAGACCAGGACCCAAGGACTCATCCTGTAAGTCTCCTCCTAAGCAGGAGTTCATAAACCACCACCACTCAGAGTCCGATCAAAACCGCTTCTTGGACGAGTCCAGTAAGGCAGACCAGACCAAAGTTTCAAGGGCGCACTCTGTAAGTCTCCTCTTAAACAGGATTTCATAAACCACTACCACTCAGAGTCCAACCGAAACCGCTTCTTGGATGAGTCTAGTAAGACGGACCAGACCAGGATTCAAGGGCGCACTCTGTAAGTCTCCTCCTAAGCAGGAGTTCATAAACCACTACCACTCAGAGTACGACCTGTGATCGGCTCAGCGCAAGGCTGGGTCTTCTCACCGATCCCCTGAGTACCTGCGATATATCATGAATCTGAGTATTCACCCGAGTAGGTGTCCACCCTCCAGGACTCCAGAAGCCCTTCTCCAAATCAACATTGCTCGAGACCCGCTAAGCAGGACACTACGGTGTGCCTTAGTGGGGTGCAATCTGTTCGTAGGTGCGTGCACATCTGCAGTTGTACTTTATAGTCAGTGATTGGGCGTTTTAACTCTCGGCCTCTTGTGTCCCTGCCCTTAAGGGCGCCGCCTACCCGCGCGTAAGAGGCTCAAAAGCGACGGAGCAGTAAGGTAACCTTGAAGCGAGCATCAAATGCCGCGTCGCCTCAACGAACCAATCGCTGAACTAGCGTGCAAGCTTCCCGCCGAACGGTTTTTACTATGGCCCTATGGGACATTAAGCTGTGACCATATAATTTTAATGCTGGAAAGTCTGCAACTATGTTCAGTGCAGGTCACAATATGAGTTTCACACACATCCGGTTAGTACATTTTGAAGTACGGAAGTCTGAAAACGCCGTTTTTAGCCATGTTGGAGGACTTAGAAACAATGTTTTTAATGAGCGTGGCGACTTAACAATGAAGTTCTGACCTTGTCTGAAGTTCGTTTTCTTTTCGTACGTTAGCACAAAGGTCACACGTGGAATATTTTCGTAGAAAAAACCTGTTTACAAACACACTGCAACACATTTGAAGCGTGGGGTAGACGGCCCCCTTAAATAACAGAAGTGTGGTGTTGCAGTAACCTCATTGTGATTGGCTTATTCAAATGTGAGACGTCACTTCATAAATTAACGCTGCGAATAACCACGAGGCAGAGATGAAGAATTCCACGTAACGCCCTTAAACAATCTGAGACAAACTTATTTTCGCGGAAAGTTCATCGCCCTATTCATTATTAATAAAAATATATAATAACCCTTTCAATGACTCAGAGTAAGTTCGACGTTGCTATTTAGACTACCTCGCTCGGCTAAGAAACCTATCAGACGTACGTATACACAGAAGGTTTCTTGTCCATGCAGGTTCAAATAAAATGTATTTACTGGTCGTTGGCCGTCGTCGTATTGGCACCAGGCCAGTCAGATCATTATGCCCTGTATACTAACCATTGTTTTTTAACAACATCACCTGATTAATAAGTCATCCTGTTGAAGGTCGTCGAGAGCAGTTTAATGATACCGCGCCAAACTGCTTGGCAGTAATTGCACATACCAATAAGCGAGTGTGATTAATGATATATTGTTGCAGTGGTAGACTCGCGTGTTTCCTTATTAGGAATATCTAACTACGTATTACGAAGTGCATAAGTAAAGTGATTGACAGAAAAAAAAACAAGTCATGCGTTGAGGACGTTTTCGGGCAACTGTAGTGTTACATTTGATGCCTTCGGTATAACTACGGAGCATTTTATTTTTCCTGAATTCCTGAGACCAACACGCTTTACATTGATGTGTAAATTTTTAAAAAGCAGGGTGTATATATCATTACGTCAAAACATTTGCACAAATATCTCCTATCACTAGTGCCACGATTTTGGCGCGTAAATATTTTTGCCCCACTTTGTTTTAGTGACTCACGTGCACATCGGTAGCTCTGCCTCAAGGTTATTGGAAGCGTGTCTTTGCTCAGACACGTTTCTCATTTGACTGCACCAATCAGAGTAAGATTATTGTGAGTCTGTACGTCTGGAATTTCCCAAGACAACTGAGAGTAAAATTATCCAATCACAGACGATGTAGCAGAGCTGCAGATGTGCACATTACGCATTGAAACCAAATGTTGCAAAAATATTTTCGCCATAAAATCGTGACTCTACCAATAACTCATCAATAGACACACTGGAAAAACGCAAAAATGTTTAAGATAGTCTCCATTGAACAGTTTTGGGACAAATCATACACACACTGTGCGTTCAAGCTGTACCGTTCTAACTGGGTTTGTTGAAGAGAAAAACAATGTTTTAAATAAACCACAGCCAATGTTAATACGAAACATTCAGTGTTATATACAGTACAGTATGTTGGAGCCTAGCAAATAGTCAACTATTCCCGCGATTTTCCAGTGTCTCTACTCGTCAACATTTCTGTACAAATTCCATGACATCCTGTACTATAAAAATGTGCGTAAATGATCATAAATCTGTTCTGTGACGTATACTTTGAAACTGCAGTTATTGTAGCAAGTGTGAACTCACCCTACATAACATATTGTGCGTTTTCAAAAAGTAACCGGTTTAGCTAAGTTGTGCGTAAGCGGTAAGGACGAGACAGCACGCACATCAAACTGCAGACTAGTCTTTAGGCGCAAGTCATAGAACTACTGTGCAGTCTTCTCACCCACAACTCGCCTCTATGAGACATTCAGTGGCCACCCTATTATTTATAGATGTAATATTATATAATCGTGTACTGTGTATGTACATATATATAAATATATATATATATATATATATATATATATATATAGTACACGCTTATACCCTTTAAAACATTCTGCACCAAGATTTTCGTACTTACAAAGCTCATAACACCACCCATTTTAGACCCTTGCTAGAAAATATGTTTTAATTACAGGTTGTGAACTGGAAAAGGGTTTACACGCGTTTAAGGAGGGGAGCTAGATACTAAATCTTATTTATCGATTTTCTGCAATAACTTATTTTTATAAATATTTTTGGTAAATGTGGCAACATTGAGGCATAGAAGATATTTGTGATGAATTTTGGATATCACAATAGTCTTATATTGTACTTGTAATCATTCTTGAAAGTTAACCTATAATTCCCTTGCAATGGTTCTGCACGACAAATTAATGAAAGATTCCATTACTGTTTATGTCAAGCAATTTATTAAGAGTATATCAAATGTATTTTCAAAGAGAAAATTTTGAGAATACAACTTTAATAAATGTTATGGCTCGAAAACAAAAATACATGAAAATAATCTAACTCTAACCCTTAACGGTCTTTCAATGCTATTGCGAAACAGATTCCACCTATGTGCATTGAACAATTTTTGAATGCCCTTGTAAGGCAGAAGCTCTACAAGCCGCTCGGTGCCTTGGGCAGGCGACCCCCTTAACATATTTATATATGATCAGTGTAAATACAGGGAAAATTACAGGGCAATTCTTTACTGACAAAGAAAGTCACGGGTTTTGCAGAAGGTAATATGAAACACAGTATTAAAATATATGTGTACAAGAAACTCTTCGGGAAAATTACCATCGACTAAAATGTGGTAATAATATAGAAGCAATTCTAAGTCGACGAGGAATAAGATTCATCAGCCAAATTTTTAAAATAAAATCAAACTTCTTCAGCTCCACGGGAGAAATAACAAGACTTAACAGCCGATATGAAAAAATATTAATCTATAATAAACACTTTCAAAATACGTTTCAGTCGTAGATGTATGACTAAGAAAAAATGTATAAACCTTGAAAAGTGAATTTTCTTACAGTGAAATTTGTACAGAATTGTCAATTTCCACCGCAATTAAGTGGCAGAGAAAGTTGCAAACGCCCAGTTTAATAATCTCAGTCGTGTATGTGACATAAATCTAGAACTGACAGCCGTGTAAATTGCGCAGCAGCGCCATTATTAAGGGTCGTAAATACGACGTTGCCGGGCTGTGCATCACGTCACTGGCAGTTGTCGGAGCGGACTCGTGATGAACTCGTACAGCTGAAATATGGCTTCTCCGGTGACAGCAGAGTTTCAGGTGCGGTCGCGAGAGATGAGTTTGTCATTTCATAAACGGAAACGCATTGCTGAAATAAGTTTATTTCGTCGCTGCTAATTGTCCCAACGCCCAATGAACTGGTACCGTCAAGCGGGGTTTCTTCATGCCACGAGATGGTAACATTATGCTACTTCAAATATTTATTAGGTGGTTGTTTAGTTAAAAAATATATTTTAAGTGGCTGGTTTTAATTGTTATCATACTCAATTAGTTAGATATTACTTACAAGAATTGCCTAAAAATACAATATTTTTTAGTTACTCAAAGTCACTTCTGCTGTCACAAAGTAAAACCGCTTGGTGGAAGACACAATTTTCTGGGATAGTCGTTGGATGGAAGATTAATTTTAAGAATTATCTCAGACTTAAGACTAAATATAATCTACATCAATATCTGAATCTCCTATCTCGGAGCATGTTTCACTAGCACTCATAGCGTCTTGTAATGAGCAACCAGTTTCCAACTAACGCGACATCAGTATGACCAACTCTTAACGTCAAGTGAAAATTTTATAATAGTAATATTTATTTATTGACCTGAACTCTGAACATCATTCCAAGTCAATAGGAGTCCTAGTAAAACATAACGCACATTTCCCTCGAGAGTTCCCGATATTGGTAGGCTACTGTAAGACAATTTATAAGACCTTTAAAGAGAGTGGCAAGCAAACGTGTTAACTGTGCAAGACATTTTACTAGGCAGTGTAAGTAAACCACGGAAAGAGAATGTTAAGAAGCAAAAAAAATTCAGTTTTAAATCTCTGTTTAGTTATTATACTTTAAAGGGGGAATGCCAGCTGTCATATTATATTTATAAATATTTAGGAATAAAATGTATTTTAATTTCATTGCTAAAATTCTTTCTACATTACTGCATTATTCCAGCCTGTAGAAACATCCAGGGCAGTTTATCAATTACTTACTTTGGGAGGTTTTAGATGCTGCCATAGTATATCTAGCATAGAAATGCGTGTCAAGAAGTTATATCAGTACATGTTTTATGATCTAACAAAATAAAATTTTCAGAAAATAAACAGAAAAAAATGGATTTATAATGAAAAGTACACTACTTCTCTCTTAAGTAGTATGTCATTTACGTGTTCTTTGTTTAAAACTTATTTTATTCATATGAAAAAATAAGTAAACTGTTATCTTAACTGTCCAATTTGTATGTGTTCCTTGACAGACGTCTCTGCTTCCATACTTCACGAGCATCCTCTATATAGCTGCATACGATATTGTGTGTTCAACTTGTGTCTTGTGATTTAATTGAAATAATGCGCGGGAGATTTGAGATTATATTGAGAGTCAAGGAAATAATAATAATAATAATAAATAATAATAAATCGTCTTTATTTTCATTGTGGCGAAGTTAAGGCATTGTCGCAACTATGTTGGATTATATTGGTACAATGTGAGTATGTATATATACACTATGGTGAGCATAGTGCAATATTGTCACATATTATAAATTGTGTTTAAATTTCAGAACAACGAATGTAAACAATGTTTGCCATGCTACTGTTTTCCTACAGCTGTTTTAAGTTAAAATTAAATATTGGCTAAATACTTACTTTAAGGTATTGAACCGAGATATTGAATTCATAGGTATTCTGGAAGGTACACCATGAGTTTCAAACAACACAACTGCATATTTACGCCGAGAAAACATAAATAAACAACACCAAACTTTAGAGACCTTGTTGTACACACACTTGTGACGTCATATTCCCTCTACTAAACATTACATATATGGTTAACTGACGGTAGACTAGACTCCAAGTTGTTGTATGCTCATCTGACTTCAGCCGTTTGTGTAGCATACAGTGAAGTACATTTTCAACCAATGCTATAAGGTCAGTTATAAATTACCAACTATCATGCAGTACTGGCAAGCAAAAGTACGAAGACCCGGAGCCAATAATATCACGGAGTGTGTTCGAGTGAGTGTAGGACTCTGAGGTTTAGCCTTTCGTCAAAAATAACACGAAACTTGCAAGTCCCTGCATCCATGCTGGTGTCACCTTTCAAACGAACTTGTCACACACTTTCAAATATACAGTATCAGTTTCCTACAGTGAGTCATCTTCGGGATGTAGAAAATTGTTGCCATCATTTCTGAACCAACACTCGTGTATAGCTACATGATCTTTGAAATATTTTTGCAATGGGGATGTATGACAAGATGAGTATTCATGGATATACGCATTGCTTGCGAATGTTGCCAAGTCGCGGATAAACCCACAAGTACATAAAAATACAAAGAAAATCAGCTGACTATATTCCTATTCTGGAATTATTTATGTGTGTGTTGATAACGACCATATCTGGTCTTATTCAATTTTTTTTTTCGTAATATTGTTGCATTTTTTATTTTCTTTGTATTTTTATATTTTTATGGGTTTATCTGCGACTTGGCAACATTCGTAAGCAATGGTGTATATCCATGAATACTCATCTTGTCACTCGTATATACGTTAAGTTGTAATTCTGACTCTACAACAGTCGGTGTAAACATTAAACATTCAGTTCTTGCGATAAATAAATAAGTAAACAATCAGGATACACAAGGGCAGGTCATCCCATCTCGTAGGCTCTCACAAAACTTTTAAGGACGGCATTAAATGAAGTCCTGAGATATGGAAGGGGCGGAATGCGCAGGAGGCGGGAAACGGGAGAAACGCGAAGGAACGTGTCAGAAAATCAAATCAGAGGTCGACTCCACCGGGAATCGAAACACAGATCGCCTTAGTGGAAGGCTAGTGTTCTGCCCACGGCGCCTAGTAACAATAATAATAACAATAATTTACTTTTCATTCATTTATTTAAATGCCAACCAACAGATAAACCTTTGACAGGTGGCACTGAAACATCTACAAAGACAGAAAAACATAAAAAGACACAATACATTACATTCACATACACGTAAGAAACACAATCGTATACACACGCACACCAACATAAATCTTAAAAATGTATAAAAATAAACACAATAAATGGGACTGCAAAAACTGTTTATTGATTTTTTGTGTGAAGTATCTGAGATAGTATAACTCAGCACTTATATTTCAATAATTAATTAAAGAGATTTAATGAAAAGAAAGAAATTAAGGACGTGCTTTTTTTAGCTAAAACAATATTGAATAGACATTTTGTTTTTTTCTGAAAGGATCAATTTGTCCTAGTACCTCGTTACAATTACTAATACACCTTCTGGTTAAATCACAGATTTTGTGATTTGTTACAAAAAGAGAAGGTGATCTATGAGAGTACATGGAGTCCAAAAATTACTTTAAATATCGAAGCTGTGATACTTAGCCAAGAAACAGTCTGAAACGAAAATGGCATCAATAGCTAATGATTATAAAATCTATACTAATATTAATGATTATAAGACTTATTTTAGAGTTAATTTTGAATTCCCTGGGTTTACCGAAACAGCTCCAGAGGAATGCTGTGATTGTTCAACAAACAGGACATGACCGACTCCTACCTCCCTTCCGTTGTGTGTCTCAACCAAGGTCTTGCACTGTTCCAGGGCACGATAAGGCCTCGCTCTTTAGTTTTGCAGTTGTTTCGAATATGGTTTTTTTTTTTTTGTAGCGCAAATTAATACACGTATCAAAAATTCATTCTGGCAGTTTTAACACTTATATATCGTAGCTTATATCTGAATTTTTCTGTTACAATACACCAAACGGAATTTTAGATTTTTGCCCCTGAATTATCACATATTTTGTTGTCGAAATAAGCCAAAAAAGGAATAAAATAATTTTTTGCTAGCAAACGATATATTGTTTTTAAAAAAATCTCTGGCAAAATAGTGTATTAAGTGACTGTACACAGTCTCAAATTTTTTGAAAGCGTTTGGTTAAAAAATATTCGAGTTATTTGCAGTTGCTTGGAATAAATGAAACATCATGGCAAGTAAGTTGGTTTTCCTTTAATGCATAAAACCATTTTATTTAGCAAATTTTGACTTTAATATGGAAAAATACGAAAACTATGAAAGCTAAACAATTTTCGTTACAGTATCAAATAGTCACAATATATGTCTACAAAACAAACCGTATCTCGTACAAATTAAACATTTTTAAAACAATTACAGTTCTCAGTGAACCGCCCCCTTAAATGTTATTTGAAACTTAGAGCTTTTTATAACCCCCCACCCCTACCTATTTGGTTTCGTTTGAGGCTCGGAAAAGGAGAAAACTATAAGTTGAAAATATAACGTCCATCAAACACCTCCTCGCTTCTAGCCGCGACGTACTAAAATGGCGTGCAGTGTTTTTGGACGGAAGTGTTTTTCAAGCGGATTTTAAGCAATGAACATGTTATTTTATTTGAGGAAAGAGTGTATTAAATAGTTTACAGCGTTTTTGTTACTATTACGACTGGTATTTTCCAAAATACTTACAACAATGTGAAAAAAAGAGCCGTTTTTACGACTTTGAAGACCTCGCTAATTATGTTTTTAATAACTGCATGGTATTATTTTTAAATAACTGGGACATAGTTTCAAGTGCAGATAAACCCATCGGAAACACTTTCAATAGTTATACATGAAAAAATTATTTTCGTACGACACTACTGCGCGGCTCATACACCAAGTCCCACTAACTCAAGTGAACATATAAATAAATAACGCCTTCGTGACAATTCGTTGTCTCCCAGCCAATGAGGGAGGTTCGTACAACGCTATCGTGCCTGCGTGTGGCCCCACATGCTGTGTAGCCTACATACAAACACACTCTGCTGGTTATATCGACCGTTGTACTCACAAGCGGGAATCGTCTACCCATCTCTCGGTAACAATGTAGCTATTGTGACAAGGCAATAAAGAACAACAGCAAATGCCGTGGAATTTTCTACACTGTAAAAAACTTCCTAAAGTATTTATGAAGTAATTAACCTAAGCGGAGTATGGGACAGTTACCATACTTCCGCCTTGTAAATAAACAAAATTTTACAGTTGTTATAAAACAAGTCTGGTATAGGTCGTTCGAGCTAAAGTGAGCACTAAAAATTTAACCGTTTAAAAATATCAGTAGCCGTTACTGCACATAATTCAAAATTGACTCTAGATGTATTTGTACTGGTATGGTTGGCAGTGAAATTACGCAATATAGTTCCACGTATTTTCCTGTTCATATTCAACAATACTTAACTAAAACAACCGAAATCGACATAATTGCATTTTATGTAATTAATAAACTTTTCTTCGAACTGCATAGATTACGACCAACCGCTGCACACTTTGTCTTACGC
The DNA here is from genome assembly GCA_003012365.1 of Medauroidea extradentata. Taxonomy (NCBI): domain Eukaryota; kingdom Metazoa; phylum Arthropoda; class Insecta; order Phasmatodea; family Phasmatidae; genus Medauroidea; species Medauroidea extradentata. The sequence goes on from PNEQ01008310.1 coordinate 9,365, forward strand.
GCGCAAACATCCAGTGACGTGTCCATAGAGGTTAGACTTCGTTAGCCGTTACACGCGGAAAGATACGAATTGGCTGAAAATAGAAATTTAGCAGGGCTTTCTTGAGTGCTCACTTTATCCCGAACCACCTATAGCTTCAGTATACATTTGACTGTTCTGTAAAAAAAACGTATTGGAGTCTGGGAAATAATTATATCATACCTACTTTCTTAGCGCTTCTATACGCACGTGTGACAAATTTACAAACTACTTTTTTAGTGTAGAATGTTCCCTTGTAATTAATGAGTGTAACTAACACAGCTACTTGAGTGGTTTATTGAAATCTTCTGAAGTAATTTAGACAAGCTATCGGATATTAAGGTATCCGCATTCCACGCGCTTCAATTGTGTTGCAGTGCATTCATTAATACGTTTTTTTACTAAACTATTCCTCGTACGCCCATTGTGCCAATGTACGAAAAGATCACACGTTACACAAGGACGGAACCTCATTGTTAAGACGCCACGCTCATTAAAAACATTGTTTCTAAGCCCTTCAACATGGCTAAAAACACCTTTTCGGACTGACGAACTTCAAAATATACTAACTGGGTGTATGTGAAACTCAGGTTGCGACCTGCACTGAACTTAGTTGCAGATTTTCCACCAATAAAATTATATGGTCACCGCTTAGTGTCCCATAGTAAAATCCGTTCGGCGAGAAGCTTGCACGCTAGTTCAGCGCTTGGCTCGTTGAGGCGACACCGCGTTTGATGCGCGCTTCAAGGTCTCACGCACGGGTAGGTGGCGCCCTTAAGTGCGCGGTCTACCACAATTTTCATCACCATTTTTTTTAATTTTTCATTTGTACCATATATATATTTTTTTTTTTTAGACACAAAATGTGACTAAATTTGGCTCTTATGAAATTTTTTTATCTCTCATAGTTTTCGCGTAATGGCTTGTTAAAGTTATATTTTTGCATGTTTCCGTTTTAACGACTACACCAAAACCAATTGATATACCAAACTCAAAAAAATCACAGTGGATAAAGACATTGCAGGCTACAATGAGATGCTCGTAAAATTAAAGAATAAAAATTATTGGAATTTTAAAAAAATGCTGAAACTGAAAATAAAAATTTAAAAGTTCAATAATTTTTTTTAAAATACAAATAATTTTTATTCTTTTATTTTATGAGCATGTCATTGTAGCCTGCAGTGTCTTTATCAACTGTGATTTTTTTCAGTTTGGTATATCAGTTGGTTTTAGTGTAGTCGTTAAAACGGAAACATGCAAAATATGACTTTAACAAGCCATTACGTGAAAACTATAAGAGATAAAAAAATTTCATAAGAGCCAAATTTAGTCACATTTTGTGTCTAAAACAAGAAAAAAATATCTGGTACGAATACAGAATAAAATAATGATGATGAAAATTGCGGTAGACCGCGCCCTTAAAAATGCGTGTTAGATAAATAAACGCTGAAAACATCAATCAATGTTTACGGGTTTTTTTGCCAATATGGATAAAATACTCGATGACAATCCTACATAATGGTATTTGCCAACTTTACGAGTAAACATTTATCCAGAAGTACTAATTCGTTACGCGTGATCTCTTGCGCCGCAGTTAAATGCACGAGGTTCCGGCGTCAGAGATTGTGCCTCAGAAATTCGTAACACTGGAAACAATTGTCTTGGTTTGCTATTATTTTCGCAAATTGGCTTCAAGAAATCTACAGTAATAGATTAATGCGTTTAGCGTTGAAATATGTACCACGCCCTCTTAAGAGGTGTCCTCGACGGAAGACTGGCGCAGTATGAGTGAACTTGCACAAGAAAGTGACAAGGCAGGTAGTGTTTGCGCAAGTGTCGGCCTTACTGCCTTACTAACATCCAGGGTGCTGATCATACAATTGTGTTCATATTACACATAACTCAAAGCTGTGCCGCCTTTATTGTAGCCAACACGTGTGAATAAAACTCAGCCTTAACATCTTTCCGATTAAATCTCTCAGGAAATTTACGCTACATTTATACGAATTCATAGATTTCCACACAATTGGACGATTTTTCTAACTGGACGGTATTACGGACTAGTAGACTATTAATGATAAAACTTTTTTTCCCCATTTCTGAAACAGTCTTGCAAAATATACTAGTCATTTAGAGACAATACTCATAACCACAAGATATAGAACTAAAATCATTTTTTGTAAAACTGATTCAATGCTGAAGAATACTTTGTACATCATGTAACAATTGACACATAGTCTATTGGTGAATAACACCATTCAATTACCCATTGACCTGTGATAAAAAATATGTAACACGCAAACATGGATATATATTTCGTTTAATTAGCAGATAAAATATTGTCTAAGTACATACACATGTTGGTTTCCAAGAAAATATGACATACACAACATTGGATTTTATAAGTTTTCGCATTTATGCAATTCTGTGAAGAAGAACAATAAATGAACTATCATATTGCGAGTTCAATTTGACTTGCGCTACGGTGCAGGATCACGATTGAGCGTATAATTAGAGACACTGGAAAATCGCGAAAATGTTAAAAATAGTCTCCAGTAAACTGTATTATATTAACCTTGACACGTGTGAACAGTTTTGGGACAAATCACACACGCTGTGTGTCCAAGCTGTGCAGTTCTAACTGGGTTTGTTGTAGAGAAAACATTGCTACAAATAAACGATAGCCAATGTTGATACGAAACATTCAGTGTTATATACATCACGTTGGAGCCTAGCAAACTGTCAGCTATTCCCGCGATTTTCCAATGTCTCTGCTTATAACGAATATTTACGTCACAGTCAGTTCAACAAATTGTGAGTATGAAAAATTACTGTAACTGATTGCTTCGTAATTATACGTTAACACTTCCACCGCGATACTTGTATTGTAGCGATGCGTTAGTAGAATTTACGGTATCGCATATTGTACATTTTTATACGGAATTCCAAATAATCGAAAACTAAAATAATTCCATGTGAAGAGCGTAGCAGAACCTGAACTGAGTGTACGATAGTTTTAAAACTGATTGGCATAGCCACATAACTGTTACTATGAAATTATGAAAACATATTGGTACCTGCATTATATTAGACACTGCACGTAGTTCACTCTTTCAGGCAGGGTCAAATTAAAATAATTTTACTCTCCGAAAACTTCTGCGCGAGTGGTTCACAGATATTAAAATTATTTTATTAACTACATAAAATATTTTTGAAATTCGGTTATAACAGAGTCCTGGATATTATCGTACTGAAAATTACAAAAATTATAGTGTTCCACATTTACGGATTTTGTGGCTTCAGTCGCTCATATTTCTAAGAACCGTTTTTAATTTTTTTACTCCTAAGCAAATCATACTACCGCTCAGTGCTATATAAATAAACGTTGACAAATTGAATATCTACTCAGTAATAAAATCCCATATAATTATAATGAGTGGTTTAGATTTAATAGACGATTGAGTATTCCAGTTATTCGCTTGACGTCTTACCTTTCCATACCCCTTAAACTGAAAGTACAAAACAGCATTGCAAGTTTCAACACCATTAATTTCTGAAATTTATATTTTATACAAACCTGAGCTCTCTCTCTCTCTCTCTTTCTTTCTTTCTTTCTCTGCAAGTTAATTTGCGCCAGACTAAAGTTGTAATCTCTAGTACCTTGTCGCCGTACTTGCTTGGTTTTCTATCGGTATTTTCCTAGTATTCATTACGTGAAATTATTTACTTGATTCTGTATTTTCCCAATCCTCACCTGATTACTGAAGTTTCGTCTTAATGAACTTGCTAAAGTTTCATTTCTATGAACCAAGGTTGTTAACCCATTTAACATACGTTGAGTGTACTTCAGCTGCAACTAGTCCTGCATGTTCCCGTCTGTAGTTAGCTGAAAGTTCCTGTCTTTGCGCTCACTAATTGTTATTTCATAGTACACGAGAACTTCCTACTTAGGTTGCACAGATGACGAAAGAATACAGATTCACGCTTGATACAAAAATTATATCAAGAATTTATTTCGATTCAACACTGCAATTATAAAATTATTATTTCAAAAAAATTATCTCGAAACCAGCAGAATTTCTGAAAAAGTTATTTTTAGACGTTCAGTTATAATTGAAATTCCCGCATTCAGAAACTAATAACCAATACATTCTAAACAAGGTGGCGACGCAGTAGGTTGAAACGCTAACTTAGGGAGCGAAATGTGATGGCTTCAAATCCCGTCTGGACCATAATTTATTTCAGTTGGTTTAATATAGTGTTTAATACAGTCTGTTCTTTGATTGGACAACTGGCTATAAATTATCTTCAACAACAAAAATGTAGCAATTTTACCCCATTGCTAAGATTTATGTAGAGCATGCTTAAGATATGTTTGAATTTCATGGCATACTACAGTAAATTTTTGTTCATTTTATTTACTATACTTACAGAAAATTTGTGATAGTTTATAGAAATGTTAATTTGTCAAATTCAGGCTGCAACTAGGCTAGTATTGGAAAACCAAGGAAGAAAGCAACTCACCTCACCCCCTTCGTAGTGGCGCAATAATGAGGACAAGCACGCCGATACAGTGGTGTCAGACGTACCATGTTCATGGTACGTGTACCATTATTTGACCTGGTGTACCTACCAAGACGAGGCTGTCATGGTAAGCAAATGTACCGTATTCTGACTACCTATTGGATTTCTGAGGATTTTCATTGTCATGTATACTCGACGACTCGACAAAAGAAAAAAGTTATGCTTGCTGCAGTAATTTCAAGCCATCTGACTCCAAGAGACACCCTACATACGAAAACACACCAACTGTAACATATATATTTTCTTTCAATTCTGATAGTGAATGATCACTGCGCAAAACTTTCGATGCCAAGTGTTTTCAGTTCATTTTCAAAGCATGATCTATTTCCAAGTGTACGTATTTAATACCAGTAGTGTAAAATAAAAAAAACTTGAGTAATAAAAAATTTATGAACAAAATCGTAATTTTTTTACATTTGTTATCAATATACGATTTTTTGAGCCAATGTACCATAATTGTGAATGCTCAGTACCACAACAAAGAACTGACGATCTAACATCACTGCGCCAATACAACGTCTTGTCACCCAGTAAATCAGGTCTGTCGACGGCAAACACACATCAGCTCAACATCAATCCAGCTTTTCTCCGGGGCTCGGGGGTCGAGTCCCGGCGGGGCGTGCTCATACGTCGATGCCGTCTACCTTGTCGTCGTCGGTAAGGTCAGACTTCGGTGGCAGCAACCCTCTGCTTAATTTCATTTATTAATAATTTATAATATTGCGCTTCACTCCTAAATTTGTACAAAACTTTGTAACAGATACAGATCCTCACACAACATCAGAATTGAACATGTAATTCCCTGTGCACGCTCCGGGTTGGCTCAGTGGTATATGCAACGCAGTTACGTGACGTTCATAAGTCGTTAATTATTAATAATCATTGGCATAAATCGATTTTCTGCTCGGCGGGAGAGTGCGAATGTGCAACGCTGCCGTTTCCACTTGCTGCGTCCTGCTCTCACTGCGTGCTTTACCCGCGCACGCACCATTTCCCAGACATCAGCGGTTACCAGGGTTCGAGAACTTACCCGGGTATTGTCTACTCCGTGAACAAGCGCTCTTGTCTGACAGCTGAGGCAACCAGTATCGAAGCTCAAGCATTGACACCGAGTAACCGACATTCTCATTGAAAGTTATATCCTTATACTAAACTCTTCGATAATATTAGTGATACAGTTACTAGCTTGTAACAGTCTGAACCACGATCTCGGACATTCGCCATTGCGAGTAATGTTGGTAAGTTACATAAACAAACAATAAAACAAAATAACAATTGACAGTAAAAGATTTAAAATATTAGAAGTCAGTATTAGTCGTAATTAACAAATATATTACATACATAGAGTACCATATAGTAATATACATCTAGGCCTGGTTTTCCTGGATTGTTTTAATTTACAACAAATGGCTTGAAAGTTACGGATAAATTATTATGACGCGTTAGATATACAATACGTAAGTTCTGTATAAAGTATTCCTAGAGACCAGAAATTTTCGCGAAGAAATTTTTGAAACCAGCTTGTTTCTGTGACTTACGTGTACATCTGCAGCTGTAATTAATTGTTATTGGCTGTGTGAATTTGTGCATAGACGTCTATTATTTTACTGTGCCAATCAGAACATTATCGTTATTTTTCTATCGATTCTTGCAACGAGGACAAGTTACATACTAACGAAGTATTTTGGACATACGCCATTGCAGCTAATGGTGTGTACATAAAACCAGAGAATGCACACAAACAAACAGACAAGTAAACAAACAAGAGGACTTAGTTTGCAACTGGCAAACAAAGGTAAAGAAATACAATTTCACAAGGAATTCAAATCAGTGATTTACAAGATAATATATGAACAGAGACGAGCACCCAAACACAAAAAAAAAAAAAAACCAAGGAATAAATAAAGAATAATTCAGACTATTCCACAAAAGTAATTTCGTCAGTAAGTACGAAACAACAGACGAATTCCTATTGCGGAATAATCTGAGTTATTTTTAATTTTTCCTTGGTGTGATTTTTGCTGCTTGGGTGTCCGTTTATATTAATTTGCTTTCTTGTAAATCTCTGATTAAATTCCTTGTGGAATTGTATGCGTTTACCTACGTTTGTCAGTTGCAAGCAAAGTCATTTTGTTTGTATGTATTCACTGCTTCTGTGTGACACACCATTTGCTGTAATGGCGTGTGCCCAAAATACGTCATTAAGTTCAGAACATTTTTTTCTCCAAAATATGCAGACATTTAGGTAAGTTCAAGAATTGTTTTTATCACAAACAATTCTTACCTAAAATAAGACTAATGCATCAACTTTGATTGCAAATATTTTCATTCGTATTGTTGGAATAGTTTTTACATTGGGTAAGTCGTTAAATTGTCCAGTCGCTACTTTGGCGTGCGCTTAACTTTGTAACCGAAACATATTTTATTTGCGGAATATTGTTATTACTGTAATGTATAAGAGTTAGGCAGTGTTCAGCACAGTTATAACATTGCGAATGTTATGGTGCAGAGCACTTTTAACGCCTGAGGCAGTAGTGACAATGTTATTATTACTGACTAGTGTGTCTTCAAAACAATACACGCTCGCAAACTTAAGGGCGCTGCTTACCTGATTTCCGTGGCTTGAGGAAGGAAATATTCGACGATGGAGTCATTTTTTTAATTATAATCCGTCATTTAATAGAAACCAATTATTACACTGAGAAGAGGCGAATTCTTCTACAAGACAAAAACTGTACGTAAAATATTGTAATATGAGGTTTTCGAGTGTTCTTCACAATGAAATTACTTATTTCTTCGTAGTTTTCATGGTATATAAAAATTATTAAAATGTATCCTAGGTCAATGTGGGCTTCGCCGAAATGAACAAAAATTAATGGGTGTCATATCTGCAGGCTCGGCAGGTATAGACGGTGCGGGATAAAGTGAATATTTTTGAAGCCCAAATTATTTATTTCTTTTCAGATAACCTATACTTTCCTGCAATTTTTTTAAATAAACAAAGTAACCTACGTAACGATCAAAGTGTATAGATTGTACCATAATCGAAAGTTAACATCTGAGTAACGTTAATTCTACTGTAGATTGAAAAAAAAAAATGTGTTTTCTTATGGGAGAGTTTGGCACAGGGAAAATATCTGCCGCTAGTCTCCCTGCTATAGCTAAGGGGCCTGATAAATATGAAACCGTAGTAACTTCAAATTTAAATAGGCTAGGAAATGACAGAAGTCATTCAACTTAATTTTAAATTGAAAAGAAACCCATTTCGCTTTTTAAATTATCAAATTTATGTAACTTAAAACTCAAGCGGCAGAAATTTACCTCGTGGCAAACTTTTAACATTGATCTTTCTAACCTGTAGTAAAATTAACTTTAATCTGAGGTCCCACTAAGTGATATTTTTTTTTTTTTTTTTTAGAATCGTAGGCAATATGTCCCACGTAATATAATTTACCACGTGTTTCTTTGCCAACTTTATCCTTTCCTCCCCCCACCGAGCTTATGATACCCTCCCCCCTTTCCCCTCCAACTGTATTTTAAATGAGTTGCATTACGAAAGAAAACCGCTTTTAACAATAGAAGTATAAAACTTGGTACTTTGGATTACTAGCTTACAAAAGTTATGACGTCATCAAAATGGCTGCCTCACATAACTTATAAGTAGCAATATTTTGGGAAGCACTGAATGAATTTAATTTTTCTTTGCGGCAAGTGAAGCTGTTTTACTAATGAATAAATGTAAGAGAAAATATGAGTTCATTAAAAACAGTATTTCAAAAGCGCTTTATTTATTCATATAAATACGAGGTATTTAAAGAGGTTGTTTCATATTTAGAATTAACATTTTACTTCCCTCAAGGACGGGCTCAATTAATTCATAGTCATTGACAAAAAAAAACATGTTTTATAAATTTTACTGTAACTTTTAAAATATGGGTTTCTCTAAGAAATATATCCCTCTTTAACATTTAATTCTCTAGTAAAATAAATTTCATTTGCCGCCACGCAAATTAAAATCCAGCTAAATGTTCCCCATACATCGCTATTTACAAATACTGTGAGACAACTATTTTGATGACGTCATATATGTTTATCAGGGACTATTTCAAAATAGTTCCGTCAGCAAAAATGACTACTTAGGCACTTAATTTCACTGTATCAAATTTCACACCTCTATCATAAAACGCCGTTTTCACCACACAAAAAAAACACCTTTTTGCTACTGTACTATTTCCTGCTACCCGGGCGTGGCGCGCTAACAATAGACGGCATTTGTGGCCGATATATTTACCCGTGCGTGCGGCACGTCCTGGACGTATCTCACTAGGACATCGTCGCGTGGCTACTTTACCCCCCCCCCCCCCTCACTCCTCGCGCCAAACTCTGCAGATTGATTACCTCGTAGTGACGCGGGATTGGTTGTCGTGTCATTGCTCGTCAACCATAGCTATTCCCCTGCGTCTACCATGCTACTCCAGTAGCCAGTGTTGCCAGAGTGTTTGGAATTACACAATATCTTTGGAACTTCAAGTGGTTTGTGGAATTTAGCGTGGAATGTATGTCTATGTGGAATGCTCAACTAAAAAAAATTAAAACTTAATGGTTACAATGATAGTATAATAATTATGATATATTTGTTCTAAAAATTTCAAGTGATTAGTAAATAAATCTTTACATTGTTTAAAGTCTGTTCTTTTTTGATATTTCAATTTTTTTCTGGTTGCCTCAGGCAAAGATTTCATGTTATTTTTGATGAGAGATAAATTCCAATATCTGTCTAGGTCTAGGTAGAGACAGTTTTTGGTCGCGTTGTCTTGGTGATGTTTTGGGGATTGTTTCCCCTGATCATTACCAGGGGAGCGTTGCACTTTTTAAATAATTTTATCACGTATACATGTAGTAACATGTATGAGAACATTTACGAATTATAACTGAAAACTAAAGTGATGGCTAAACAAGAATTTTTTTTTCTTTTCGATTCACTTTATGCAGAACATTGGGGTTAACTCACTCAGTCAAGTTGGCAGCGTAGTGGGGCAATGTAAAACAATGTAGTTTTCATTTTCCGTTGAGTTTTTCACTGTGTGTGGAATTGTGTGGAATTTAGCTGTGGTGTCTGTGGGTTTTTGGGATGGCTGGTCTGGCAACACTGCGGGCATCATGTCTGCCGTCTGCTTCTCCGACATCTCCGTGCCACGTGTCACTTCAGGGACGATGCACTGGTCTGGGTTGGTCTCGTAGAGATGGTGGTTGCCCAATTGCTGGGCAGACTCGGAGAGGAACCCCCCTCAATGAGGAGTCGACGAGTTGGCTGCGTAAGTGCCCAGAACAAACCTGGAATGTCTGTGAGAGGTGTGGACAGCATCTCGACTCTGACCAAGAGGCAGCTGAGTGGAGGATCTCAGGAGGATGCGTCGGATGGCGAGTCCCTGAGATGGGTTTCCTCGAGTTATTCTCTTCGGCCAGAGTGCCCCTTCCCCCTCCCCCAACCATTGTAGTCCTCCACTTTGAGGTTAAGGCCTCGCACTTTAGTTGTGCAGTGGTTTCAAAATTATTTCTTCAGTGCAAATTAATACATACATAGAATATTTATTCTTACAATGTTAACACTTACATATAGAGGCACGAGTATTTCGCGTATTCACCTGACAACAGCCTAGACTCTCAGACCTACACACACACTGGCCAAAGTCAATTGGCTTGTAACCGTAACACGTGTTACAACCACGACTTGTTTCCATAATTATCCCTGGCTTGCAGTCGTCAAAGACGTGTTGAAACAGGTGTCGTCTAATTACACAAGGCGTAGTGAAGTATACATTATTGGCATTCAACCTGACCTAGAATCAATACGCGAAATAACCGTGCCTCTACTTATCATCGTTTGTATATGAATTATTCTGTTGCAATACACCAAACGGATTTTTAGGTTTTTACTTCTGAAATAACACATATTTTGATCTCAAAATAAGCCAAAATTAAGCAAAATATTTTTTGCCAGCAAAAGTTACATTATTTTTAAAAACGCTCTGGCGAAATTGTGTACCGTATGACTGTACACAGTCTCAAATTTTTTCAAAGCATTTGGCTGATATGTACTCAAGTTATTTGCAATTGTTTGAAATAAATAAAAGATCATGGCCCATCTTCATTTTAGCCTTGTCCAAAGCGGCTGGAGGAAGTGGATCGTAATCTCTCTCTGGCAGGAGTAGACTTACTTCTGTCGGTGTGATGGCCTGTCGACCGATATGCCCACAGGCATCAGGAGCGACTGCTGGTCTAGCCTAAAACTTCCGATAGGTAACGAATAACAGATCGCAAAGCCCATACCAAGGCGATCCACTTTCGATTCACGGCGGGAGTCGGTTCCCGGATGTTTGCATGTGGGAATCCCGTTTACCCCACCCCTTCATTCCGGCGCCGCTCCATACTCGCCTCACGTCACCCCTCACCAGCGCTCGACGACCAAAATTTCTTCAGTTCATTACACCGCAAATTGGTCATGCTCATTAGTTTCTAATGTTTTTTAAATAATTATTTTTAAGCGTAAACGAGAGAAGTTTTAAAAAATCTGTCTGCCAGTTTTGTTTAAAATTGTTTTTGCCGCGGCAACTAATTTTTTCAAAGCAATAAATTATACGCTTTCGACTAAAAAGTAAATTAATTATAATTTCCTTCATTACATAGTTAGCTAAAACTATGGAATTTACTGCCTTGAAAAAATCAGCCAACATGGAGAAGAGAGATTTAAACGAAACTTCCTGACATACATTGTATTTAGGGCCTATATCAGCTCTCGTTTGACGTAAAAAATTAATATCGCTAAAATGTATGAACTAGAAGGCTTCAAATTCGTCGTGGTGTGTTCGTAAACATGTTTCGTTTTACAGAACAATTCCATATGTGCGCATTACTCCAATGTACGAAAAAGAAAATACACTTTGGACAAGAACGGAATGTTACTGATATAACACCATGCTAATCAAAAACACTGTTTCTGAGCCCTCCTATAGACTTTACACGTTAAGGGAGCACTGCTTAAAATTTTGTTTCGGGTGTTATGCATTCCTCTTTACTATTTTCAATATGGAAACTATTATGAAACTAAAAACCAGTTAACGTTTCACTGCACTGAAAATGTTATCACCTTTGGTCCCAATAAAATACAGTTATCGGTTATTACAAATGTGCATAGCTCGAACCGGCTTTTTAAACTGCCGTACCTCAAAAAGTATTTACCAGTTGTACGGGAAATTCAGGTAGAAGCGTGCATTAAACTATACTACAGACTTTCCACCAATACAATGATATGGTCACCGCTTAAAGTCACGTAGTAAAAATTAATAGGCGGGCATCTTACACGTTAGTTCAGCGTTTGGATCGTTGTGGCGACGCGGCATTTGATGAGCGCTTCAAGGTCACCATTATAGCTGCGTCACTTCTGTGCCTCTGGCGTTACGGTAGGCGGCACCCTTAACATCACCAGGGTTACGGATGTCAGTACAGAAAAAAAATAAAATTCTATTCTAAATTTGCTATTATAAATACGAAAACTTCCATGTTACTAAAAACTATTGTGAACTATTCACATCTCTCAAAAATTTACTTCTATACCCCCAGTTAATATATTTTTTTATTATTATAAGTGTTGGGAAGTGCTCACTTCAAAGTGAGCCGCCTTATAACATGGCTCACACCGTTTCTATTAAAACTGTGTAACAGTTTTTCGTTATCTGCTCTCGTTTAGGATTTTAAAAAATAACTATCAAAAAAATACCAGAAATGATGGATAATTGCCTAATAAGCTATTTGTCACAAGCATTACGGTTAGGTAAGGTGTTATAAGAATATTGTCGCAGACCCTATAGTGTGCCACGTGAATTATTTTTTACGTTAAACAGCATAACTCATTCATATTACGTTTATCTACGAAAAGACCACACACTTGAAACTATGTTTCCATAATTTTAAAAATTCAACACGCTAGTTAGAAACATGATTTTCGAATCTCTCTCAATTACCAAAAAAAACTTATTTTTATCTTCTGTAACTCCGAAAACACCATCTGAATGCGTTAAGTGTAAAACCAGATGATGCGCTGGCCTTTACTTCGTACTATCGAAAATAAAATTTCAAGGTCACCTCTTTAAAGTCCCAAAGGAAAGGACTTGTCCTTGCACGCCAGTTTGACGCGCTGTGAATGGACGGGATATGCTTCCCGTCCAGCGTGGTACTATAACTATAATTGCTCCGCTGTTCCCACGAGTCAAAGGTGGACATTTGAAACCGGTTCACAAGAATTTAAGTGACCACTTTTTCTACGAAATGTCGTGAAGCAACTACCTACATTACTGAAACATTGCTCGATTCATTTGTTAAAAATGCAACTGCAACTGTTTGTATAATTTAATGAACTTTGTTGGTCGCTGCCAATCAATATGTATAAAAAGAAGATATTTCTGTTGGTGTGAATCATTAAACACATTTAATAACAGTAGATGCTCATTCAAATAGGACAAGTTTTTCTATTTTTAAAAATACATCAGAAATAGGTCCTCTTACAAGAGGAGGGGAGAATGTAATAAATTTAGTTGACTAAAACATGAATACAATAGCTTTACGTACATAAAATGACTCAGGTTGTCAAGATAAGACCATGGTTCTTATTCTGAATATGAATTGAAGTCAAGCTAGCATCTATGTAAATGTTTATTGTGGTTAATTGTGCCACCTTTACGCCTCTCAAATTCGTTGCAGTGTATTGTGAAATACTATTCTTACGTCGTTATTTAGAATTCGCCCTTTGTGTCATTGTATAAAATGTTAACGCATTTCAGACCAGTGTGTAGCGCTGCTATTGAGACAACATGTGTCACGTGACTTTAGTGAAATATGCGCGGGAAATTTGAAATAACATTGAGAGGCAAGATAATATTGCTCAGTGATCACAACTATGTTGGGTTATTTTGGTACCTTATTAATATATGAACTAAGAAGATCATACTACCATATTATCGCATAGCATAATTGCGCAGAAATATCAGAACGAGAAATGTAAACAATGTTTGCCACGTTACTGTTTTCCTTAACCCAGCTGTTTTTAGTACAAAGTAAATAATAGCAACATACTTGCTATAAGGTTTTGAACCGAGGTCTTGGGGACATCACATGACTAAATATATATTCTGGAAGGTACTGCATTTTTACGTCGAGAAAATATAAATAAACATCACCAAACTCTCGAGACCATGTTGGACACACATTTGTGACGCCATGATCCCTCTACTATATATTACCTCTATGGAGACAACGCGGTAATGGAAACGCTGTTTTCAAAATCTCCAACTGAGGAGAAAACGGCCTTTTCGAGCTGGCGTACCTCAAAACGTTCCAACAGGCTGTGTGTTTAATTCATATAATAATGCAGAAAAAATCGCTCCAGACTTTCCACAAAATAAAATTATTAGGGCACCGTTTTAGGATCAATAGTGAAAAATGTTTGCCCAAAATCGTCCATGATAGTTCACTGCTTGGTGCGCAGGGGCGATGTGTCGTTTGAAGCGCGCGCCAAAGTCGCCTCTATGAATCCTACGCTTCTGGGCCTTAAACGCGCAACATCGTCGCTTGAATGCGTCCGAACTGATGTGTGTTTTACCGTGCCAGCAATGCGAATGCCTTAAGTTCGCCGCCAGCTACGAACTTAAAATTCGAAACGATTCCACAAGTACCAATTGTGACAACGTCCGAAAAGAAAATACACCTCAAACGATAACTGAAAGGTAGTTTCAAAGCTCGTCAACTTGAAGAATCACTTCGAAGACCCTCAAAATTACTATAAAAACAGATTTTCAAACTGTTATATCTGAAAAACTACTCGTAAGGTTCGTGTGAAACTACTCTAAGCACATGTAACCGACTTTGCTTAAAACTTTCCGCCAGTAAAAAGATGGGACCATCACTTACTATCAGTCAGGCGAGTGATCTACTCTACCACTGCACGTCGTTTCAGTGGCTTGCGTTAGAGGCGATGCCGCATCAGATCAGCCGGTCAACATCGCCCTTGGCGTCGTACCACACACAAACACATGGCCAGAAGGCCGGCACCTTATGTAACATGAGTTCAGACGAAACAAAAATTTAAAAAGTACAGCAAAAACAACACAAAATAATTATGTTGTCTTTCTTTACACGACTATATAATTTTCAGGATGTTTGCTGACAATAGCTAATACTGACGTTTCTATTGTTTTTTTTTTTTTTTCTGTTACGATGGCGTTTCCTGCATCTCGGTGTATTCACAAGCAATGGACTACGACTATAAAAACATTCAGCTCGTTATGTTTGTAACACTAGCCCATTGCAAGGAAAGTTTAAAAAATAATGTATAATTACACCTGCTAGTTAACTACAGTTTTTGTGGTAGGATAGTAGTTTTTTATAAGTACAATTTTTAATTATAAGAATTAATTTTAATCCATTCTGATATTTCCTCATTATTAACACAACAAAATACAATTCTGGTTGTTTAGAACATACCGTAGGTGAAGTGACTTTGAAAAATTAAAAAAAAAAAAAAAAATAGTAATTTCGCCCTGTATGACAGCCCTGAACAAAGAAATTTAAATTACTGGCGATAAATTCCGGATAGTAAATATCCACATGTAATTTAATGGATATTTACTAACAGTTGACGATAATGGAAAATAAACATAGCGTAAACATATATCAAGGTCACCCCACGTGTCCGAAATTACCACCGCTCATGGTAATATTAGTTATTTTTGGGAGTTTATGTAAGGTTGGCAGCATTAGTACCCCAGGTTACGGGAAGCAAAATTAAGGGCACTTTTTTCGATTAGGAATATCATCCTTATTGTCAAGGCCACAAATACATCACTCCGAATTTTTTTTTTCAACGCACGCGATAATTAAATATGCATTCTAGTATTCTGACCAGAGAACATAACTTTTGTGAGTCGTGTTTCGAAAAAGCATTTCAGTTCTTATCACTGACACGGAGACTTTTTTTACGGGCACGTAAACGTAGGGGTAGCACTGCTCAACGCAGGCCGTGTCGATGAATGTGAAATATGTAACAAGTTCAATCACGCACGTGTCTCCAGAATATTTCATGCAGTCGGCGGGGAACATGCCACCCGCAATGGAAAATAAAACGACGTGAATAAATTGCTTGTTATCAGTAATTTATGTCTTTATAGCTGATAATGCACTGTCGTTTACGATAAGCGATAAAAGCGCCACATTTCACGTTGATGTTTAAACAGGTTTTTTTTATGTTCGTTGGATGTTATGTCACGTGGGTTTCGAAGACCTTTTCTGTCGCTCAGCGCTCCTGTAAGAGAGAATGTCAGGTGGGTTTATCTTACATTTGCGTGTCCTACCCTAATAAAGTTCTTACACGAAGTATGTAACACACTTTGCTCGTGGTTATCGAACAAGAATGCAACATACTTAGTACCTGCTGCTCAGCAAACCTTTAGCCTCTTAAGGGGCCTCCCTAGATAGGCTGCGTTTGAGTGTGTGAGACAGGAGCAGTAAGGTTGCCGTTAACCGACGTTTGTAATGCATTATCGCCTCTCCGTGCAAGCTACTCAGCTGGCTGCAGTGCTTCACTATTATCATTTTCTATGGAACTTTAAGCCGTGACCACATTATTTTATTTGTGGCCAGCATAGTTCAAAGTCAAACGCTTGTTTCTATAGTTGTGTTATTCGAATCCGACCGTTATTTTTACAGATACGGCAGTCTGAAAACCCCATTTTTTGCCATTTTGAGGGCCCGATTATTATGTTTTAAATAAACGTGCTGAATTTTCGAAACTATCGGAACATGGTTTGAAGTGTGTGTTCTTTTCGTAGATATACAAATATAACGCGCGTTTAGTAGTTACGTCCAAAAAAATAATAATCGCAACTCGCTGCAACGCATTTCAAGCGCAGGTAGGCAGGCCCCTTAAAGTCGCCACCAACCACTCGCTTAAAACCATAGCCATCTTTAGTAGAAGACCGCGGCCTTAGATCTGGCAACCCTGCACACAAGGGTCATTTTAACACTTCTGTTAGCTCTCCATAGGCATTGGCTTCGCCTGATTCGTTATTGTGCCCGACATATCGGCGAATCAGGGGAAGCCACAGCCGTTGGTGAGACAAAAGAAGTGTTAAAATGACCCTTCCTGGCAGGGTTGCCAGATCTAAGGCCTCGGCCTTCTACTATAGACGGCTATGTTAAAATACGTTGCAGTGCGTTTGTATAGACGGTTAGGGATAAAGTGAGCACTCAAAAAATCCCTGCTTAAGTCATATTTTCAGCCAATTCGTATCTTTCCGCGCGTAACGGCAAAGAACCGAAAATGTATAACCTCTCTGGACACGTCACTTTATGTTTGCGCGTATAAAATTAATTGTGGAGTCGGTAGGCGTCAATATAAATAGATAAAAAATGTTAACTAATTGCATAAAATACAATTATGTCGATTTCGTTTGATTTTGTTTCAGTATTGTTGTATTTAAATAGAAAAACACACGGAACTATATTCCATAATTTCGCTGCCAACCATACAAGCAGTAAGGGACTATATCTCATGTTGAATTATACGCAGTAACGGTTAGTGATATTTTTCAAAGGTTAAATTTGCTGTGTCCACCTTATCCCGAAATACCTATGAACAAGTATTTCTTACGAGAGTATTCCTCGGGCGCCCATTGTGCCAACGTACGAAAAAAAACACACCTAGACAATGCCGGAATGACATTGTTAAGACGCCACACTCAATAAAAACATTGTTTCTAAGCCGCCAAACATGGCTGAAAACGCCTTTTTCAGACTTCCGTACTTCAAAATGTACTTACTAACTAGTGGGTGTATGTGAAACTCAGATTATGCACTGATCATTGCTACAGACTATCCACCAATAAAATTATGTGGCCACTGGTTTAAGTCCTATAGTAAAAAGAGATCGGCGGGAATCTTGTATGCTAGTTCAGTGCTTCGCTCGTTGAGGTGGTGTGATATCTATCTGGTGCGCGCTTCAGCGTCGCCCTTATAGCTTCGTCGCTTCTGAGCCTCTAGTGCGCGGGTAGGATACGAAATTTTTTTTCTCGTATCCATAAAATTTCAAATACTTACTCAAACTGCTCGCTATTTTGAATAAAAAATTATGTTCAAATTAATTGCTAAGTAGTTTAAACGTGGTTATACGCAATTGTACACAAGTGCAAGGAAGTCTACGTTCAGAAACCAAACAAGCATTCGCCAGAAGCAATATCAGGAAAAAATGGTAAAAAACCATAATCAAAATTGTCGAGGTCGGCAAACGAACTAGGGTCCTCCCGAGTGTAAGTCCAACGAGATACCGTTGCGACACCTCGACATTTAGACACAAATGATGATGATGATGATGCTTGCAGACAGGTTTAGAACGGTTGGGGTTGGAGGGCGCCGGGGGTTGAAGACCACGATGTCGACTATACGAGGTGATACTGCGGTGATTCGCCACTGTCTCCCGCAGTATTTACATGAGTGGACAACACAGCACCCAGTCCTGAACCCAGAGAGGCAACTGTAAAGTCATATACACAATTGAAAACTTTAGCATTTGACTTTAACATTTGACTTTACGATAGCTTTCAATACATGGCTTCTTATGAAGTCGTACTGAATGGCGTCGCCAAAGCTAAAATCAAGAAGGTTTGACTTTACTTTTCCGAAAAACTGAAACCTAAAGTCAAAGTCAAGATGGCCGTTCGCAAATAACCGCCTGATTATGTATGCTGGAATGGAAAATGTTTATTTCTGAGTACAGTTCTGTTCTCCAGTATTGGGATTTCGTGAAAAAATAACAGGTTTTTCTTAAACATACTCGAAAAATAGCGTTGGAGAAATATTCGTAAATTAACTTTAAGTTGCGTCAATATATGGCGTTCTTTTTCTGTGAAATAATATATAATAAATGGAACAAAATACTGTTTATTATTTAAATATATACGTGATATGCTTTTACGATAAATATATAATGATTTATATCACAATATGTCCGTTTCAAAAAACAAATTTCCAATCGTTTTTCAACTGTTGTTTATTTAACTTTACATTTGTATTGTGTATTGACGAAACAGGTAAAGTAACGGAAACGTAAAGTCAAATGTTAAAGTATTCAATTGTGTACAGCGCTTAAGTATTGACCTCCCCGGCTAGTAATTGATCTCGAGACCCTTGGTCCAGAAGTCAGAAACTCTACATATATATATTTTTTTAAATATTTGTTACAACGGCAAGTCTCCTGCCTCGCCCCCGCACCGAACATTCATCTCCCGCCCCCCTAATTATTTAAATTCAAATGACCCGAGTAATTGGCATTTTCGCTGCGGTTTTTGTAACTGTAATGTGACTTTTTGTAATCACTAAGAGACGTGCAAAATTCGCGTTATCATTTGGTAGCCGACTAAACTTCACTTTCCTATACATAACAGAGCATAATCTGCCATTCAATTGCCCACGGACTTTCATGAGTTGTCATTTACCTGTGTTACGTCTTTACAGAGATTGGCCTCTCTACCGTGTAAGCATTCTCCGCGGCAAGTCACGACGATATCGGCCAGCGGGAGACGTCGAACGAGCCTATAGTCACTTGGAGTCTAGTCAGCTGTCAGAAAATAACGCGAATTTTGCATGTCTCTAGTAATCAGTCAAGAAGAACACAAATACACAGGCTTGAACTCTATGAACTGACGATAAATTATACTTCCAAGGCAGGGAATCGAACCCAGGACCCTTGATCCAGGGGCCAGGAGCTATAACCACTGAGTAAAACTGTTGCACTTCTAAATACTCTAACAAACAACCGTTATCTACATAGAATATGAATAGGATAAGAGGAAACAACGACTATAAAGCTTCTGCTTGAAACTAACAAAAGCGTGTAAACAGTGTTGAGTGATGGACGGGTGAATTGATTGCAGCCAGTATCCACTCTATATAACGTTTAATAGTAGCGCCAGAGCTCCTGTGATGAACAAGTGGATGCCGTACTTGTGGTGACGAGCAATAACGGTTTTATTCCCTAGTATTTGAAGTGAGTTGACACCAATCGTCACGCTTGATGGCCGATAAAACTGTACGGTTTATTAACCTTTAAACTTTATATAGTACTCCGGCGTGCAGTTTGAAGCTCAGGATAAGTGGGCTTTTACTGGTATGCTTCAAGTTATTTGCGATATATATCTATCTACTCGGTTGGTATAGTCTGTGATGTAATATGATGTAATATTGTATTTACGAGTCATACCTCAGCTTATGCTCAGTTTACGAATTGAAACTTGTTTGACTGCTAATATTGAACAGTTTCAAAATACTCATTACGATAGCACTGAACCAGTTGGTTAAATACTCGCCATGCATTCGAAAGGAACTTGTTTCGAGCACAGACTAAGTAGTAATACAGACGTGAAATGACGAGGTGGCTCATTTGATACGGACGAACTTGGCCGCTTATTCGCTGTCTGAGACTGTTGATACCAACCCCCGTGTACGTTTGGCTCCTGCATGTCACCGCAGGTTTCCTATTGGCCTGGCTACCGGCTGGCAGACCAGCCGCCTTACGCTGATTGGCGGTAGAGGTTTCCACCATGTTGGTTGTCAGCGAAGCCATTTTGCTGGCGTGTGTGACTGAGTTCGCAGACGCACCGGCTATTTCACGTCTGTACTCCTAAATATTCTGTGCTCTGGCTCCTGTTCCCGCCATGTTGATTTCTTTCTGTTTCCCAGAGTTTTCTAGAACCAGTGCAGGCGAATACTGGAAAGGTTGGTAATGCAAACTTAGGCCGATCCATTCCACTTCTTCCCCTGTACACTGGAATCGTAAGCAGTGAATATTCATCGATTGCTAGTGCTTTTTCGCCGATTTAATATTATTTAACCGTTCCATCCACAATCACTGAATAATTTATGTTTGGAAACGTAGAAATTATGGCGTCTTTATTTGGCGACAGGTTAAAATTCACTGGCCTATGCCTATCCGAACACATTCCGTGATGTCATTGGTTCCGAACCTTCGTGTCTTGTTGTGTGTCTGCATTACAAGATAGTGGGTATTTTATAATTGAGGAGTAAACATTCAAAACCAGACATGTCCAAAATCCCGAAAATGAGGAAACTGCCCATTATAAATAAATAAGATGTGTTACATACGAGTAGGAACTCAGACTCAATAAAAAACATGTCTTATTAAACTGGGTATGTTTATTCTCAGTTAGTACTATAAAATATAATGTTTATTTACTTTTTTATACAGCTAGCTAATATGGACATGTCTGGTTTTGAAAGTTTGCTCCTCAATTGGCCTTGTTTCATTGCTTGAATAAGTTCGGACGTCCCACACAAATTGTCAGCCAACAGCATAAAACAAATGAACACAATATAAAATTTGCAGATCCTTTTTAGTGATTACGCAAATATTTTTTGTATTCTTTATAGTTGCTCATATGCATTATATATATATATATATATATATATATATATATATATATATAGAGAGAGAGAGAGAGAGAGAGAGAGAGAGAGAGAGAGAGAGTAGTAGTAGTAGAAGAACAGGTTTGGACACTCGCCTATCTACCAATGTATTTTGCTTGACCCCCTTGTTGTTTGGCTGTAGTTCGTCAAGTTACCGAGAATGTTGACCTTTTTGGCGCTGTAATCCGGGCGGTCGGACTCAAACTCCGCTTAATTTTTTCCATTGTTAACATTGTAAAGTAAATAAAAATTTCTGGAGCAATGTTTTAAAATTGTGAGCGAAGGAAGTATTTCATAAATTGAAAAAAAAAAAATACGTTTTGATAAATTGTTTGTCTTAGTGGGAGGGAAGTGGGCGGAGTTTGAGCTCGACCGCCCTAAAAGTAGCGCCAAATATGTATAGCATTATCGGTAACTTGGTGAACTGCAGCCAAACAACAAGAGGGAAAAGTTTCTAGGCGAGTGTCCAGGCCTGTTATTCTACGGCCGTGATACATGCGTACATGCATACATACGTACATACATACATACATACATACATACATACATACATACATACATACATACATACATACATACAGAGTGTCAACACATGAACTCCGACAAACTCCGGCTGGTTTTGTGAAAAATACTGCAGAAAATGTATGAGGCACTTTGTATTTAACGGTGATAGAAAGGGAGTCATGAGTCTTTGTAAATCAAATTTGAAACCATAAGTTTTCACACAAACTGAAAACTGTTCGACGTAAACTGACAGTACTCAGAATAATACTTCATGTTAATGCGGTCGATAAACCAATAAAAAACGCCAATTGATGCCTACTATCCTTACGAGAATGAAAGGGGTAGCCGCCCTTAAATTGTGGATGTATAGTTTTTGTAACGTCCGGATATTCTAACATCTGAAGATGTAGTATTGAATAATGTGACTTGAGTGATAAAAAAATGGTTGGCTGTAGCGATTGTCTAGGACGCATGGTTTACGTGTAAAACGTACTCAAAGCCTGGGAGTGGTGATACAGAGCCTAGCGCGTAGGCAACACTGCGTACACGAGTGTTGGCTTATCCAGTTGTACCGCACAGATGATGGTCGACATTTCACTGTGAATAGCATGTACCATATCTTAAATAGTTTATATAACTGTAACCAGCATTTGTTGTACATACATACGTAAATATACGCAGTATTCTTTCTCCTATGGGTTATAAATCCTACAAGGTAACTCACTTTTAATCTATTATTGCGTTTAAACGTACAAGATCCATTTATGTTTGATGCCAATAGGGAAAAGTAACGGTATTATGTATGCTTGAAAAAAAAATGGCACACAAAAGGCAAAACGTTACACGTTGTCTTCGAATAATTGTTTGGTGGACGGAAACACACACTTCTTGCAGTGCATGTGAAGTTTTATTTAATGCAGCATGATAACTGTAAATATGTATCTCTACAATGTCGGCTTCTGCTTTATTATTACCAGACGGTTCACCAGGCTCAACATTAAAGCAGGCCTATCAGCAGTCTTCTAATTACAGTTCACTGACGACTATACTTCACCATGTATCGGTAACCATACATTTAAGACGTCTATTTTGTTCTGTGCCATTTATTCACTGATTACATTTCATTCAAAGGGCACTTTGCCATCCAGGTGATCCGGGTTCGATTCCCGGCGGAGTCGGCCCAGATTTTCACATGATGCCGTTGGTCGGTGTGTTTTCTCGGCTATCCCCCCGTTTCCCCCACCCACCATTACGGCACTGCTCTATTACCACCTCGTACCAACCCTCACAAGGGATGTAAAATTCACTGTTAAGAAAATTACCGAACAGAAAGTCCTAACGCAAGCGAGGATAGGGAATTACACATCAAATTATGTTTAAAGATAATGGTTAGATATGATGAATTATCGCGGGAAAACTTGGCTGTTTGCTGGGTTTCAACATACGTTCAGGTTACCAGAAGATTTCTGGCTTTAGCTTGTACATGGAGCTGTTTCCCTATTTGACTGAGCCAATAAGAATACCGCAATTGTATCATTTGATGCCTGTTACTGGTCTGCAGACAGCTACTTTGTGTCAAAAATACATCACCCAACCATAAATGTTGCGAGAAACCACAGTGTTTTCAAGAGTATGTTGCCACAAAAAAATTTCGCGATATACCATCATTAGAGGTGATGGTGTATCGCGAAAATGTTTTGTACCAACACACCCTTTACACTCTAAATCTGAATTAGTGAATATTCACTGATTCACGCTGATGTATGGAGCTGTTTCAACAATTTGAATAAGTGGAAGTATTCACTGTTTAATTTGTGAATATTCACTGATTTTCTTCAAGAGTGCCAACATCTCACAAGTGAATCAGTGAATATTCACAGGTTTTTCCTGTTGTTTTCAAAGAACAGTTTTCACTTATTGAATCAGTGAATAATTACTAGAAAATCTTTGGACATTCACTAATTAACTTGTGGAATGTTGGCACTCTTTATCGGAATCAGTGAATAGTCACAGATTTCACAGTGGTTTCTCATTGATTCAGTTAGTTGAAACTGCTCCATGCATCGGCGTGAATCAGTGAATATTCACTAATTCAGATTTAGAGTGTACTACTGTAGTATCTTGCAACATATGTAATATAGCCTACTTCTGTCACAACGTAGCTGCCTGCAGACCAATAACAATACATTAAATATAGCAATATCGAGATTCTATTGGCTCAGTCAAATAGGGCAACAGCTCCAAGTACAAGCTAAAGCCAGAAATCTTCTGGTAACCTGAACGAGTGTTGAAATCCAGAAAAAGTCAAGTTTTCCCGCGATAAACCATCATCTCTAATGATGATATATCGCGGGAAAATTTGACTGTTTGCTGGATTTCAACACACGTTCGGTTTACCAGAAGATTACCATACTTGGAGCCATTGCCCTATTTGACTGAGCCAATAAGAATTCCGATACTGTAATATTTGATGTCTGTTGTAAGTCTCCAAACAGTTACGTTGTGTGAGAAGTATTTCACCGTATCATTTATGTTGCAAAAAACTACAGTTTTTTCAAGGGATTGTTAGCACAAAACATTTTCGCGGTACACCATCATTTCTAATTATATTATATATAGCTTAAAGCATGCAGAACATACGTGTATGTCATCGCTGACTTTTTTGCTCTTCTCAGTGTGGCCAACATTGATTTTATAACTTTTAAGCTTTTTTTTTTTTGCAGAGTACTGAAAACTGTGAGTAAATAGGTATTTCCACTGGCAAAAAACACACAACACCTACTCATATTTTTTTCCCTCATTTTGATTCCTTTGAGAACTACATTCCTCATGACAATGCAGAAAATTATTTTTTACCGAAAGCGATACTGCGAAAGGTGATTGAAATCCACCGAGTATAAGTTAACATGTAAATCCGCATCCTTAGAAGAACTGAAAATCGCTGGAAAGGTTGACTTTTTCCTAGTCTCCAACGTAATGTGTACAACAATGAAGGTTTTGGTTATCGTTTACTGGAAGCAGTATTTCTACCTTCAACAGGTCCAGTTAGAACTGCACAGCTTTAACACAGAACGTGTGTGATTTTTTCCAAAACTATTCACTCCTGCCACAAATTGCATCATCCGTTAATAGTATGATAGATACCACAGTTTATCTGAGACTATGTATACAGTAAATATTTTCGTGATTGTCCAGTGTGTCTCCCATTTCCTTGCCAGGGTACCGAGGTACAAATCTCCCTGAATGGCATGGTAGACTATTTTTTTATTTTTATATCTGCACCATATTATTTTCTTTTTTATACATTAATTGTGACTAAATTTTGCACTTTTTAATTTTTTTATGTATCGGGGTTTTTGCATCATGGATTGTCAAAGTTGAAATTTGCGCGTCCCGGTTTTAAGAATTACACTAAAGCCAACTAACTAACCAAAGTGGTACAAGTCACGCTGAATAAGTTGTTGTAGACTTCAAGGTCTACTGTATAGAGTCACAAAGTAAAATAATTTTGCGTTTCTTTTTTCAACTATTGAAACTTTAATTTTAAATGTCAGAATTTTTAGATACGAATTTATTTTTATTTTTTGGTTTTATGTATTAGACATAGTAGCCTACAACATCGTTATTCAGTGTGATTTACTTCAGTTCAGTGAGACAGCTAAGGCGACTTCAATGACTTAAGATCTTGTGTGTCTTGGATTTGATCTGTCTGCCTCAGCTAATTCACGTCGTGTCACGGCAAGGTAACATTGTTTTTGGTGGACTCAAATAATGAACCTCTGCAATGAAAGACGCTCGTCTAGTAACCTAATGTTTGCTTCGTACTCATAATATATTAAAATCTTCTTATACATCTGTTTTGCGCTATCGTAAATACCATTTCATGTTGTTACAAAGTTTTTTTAGGGGGGGGGGGGTTAGCTCAGATTGTTGCTACACTATGGATTTATTAAGGAGTTTATTAATTGTTAAAATACTAAGAAAGTCATGGATGAAAGGGCTTTTAGTCTACTATAGCACAGGTAAACAGAATACAAACAGTTACGTTGAGTTATATTAATTAAGGAGAGGAGTGCAATATTACTGATTACTAATATATAGCATTGATTTTAGGCATTTCGCAGGATTTCTGCCACCTAACTAGATCTGGGTACCTTACCGAAGCTGGACTGATGAAGCAGACGGCATCGACGGACGAGCACACAGAGAAAAAGTTTTGGTTGTGTCAACCGTATGTGTATTCGTTTATGGCGAAACAACCGTGTAAACATTGGATCAGCCAAATATATGGCTTCCTGGTGGATTTTGTTACTTCAACAAGAGGGTTTAGTCTCGTTAAATATGAATTTTGTTAGACCAACAAAAACAAGTTGCTACGCTTTTCACAGATTGCTCAGCCAAGAAAAGTTTTGTAGGATAAAATATTTATTTGTTTCGTTATTTAAGAACGTAAGTATGGTTAGCTGTAGCAAATCTTTGTCTCTGTGCACACTCCAGCCGGGATACGACCCCCGAGCTCCGGGTAGCTGGCCTGCTGTTGATAAGAAGTGTGTTGGAGGGCGACAGACCCGGTTTACTGTGTTGCATTTGAAACTACAGGTCACTGCAAACAGCCAGTATTGAACTTTCAGATAGATAATTTATTGCAGACATTCTGGAAAATATATGCTCATACAGATCTCAATTTTCTTTTACATTTTTGAGTAAATTTTAGTGGCTGTACTATGACTGGAAATACCAGAACGTATAAAATGTTTGACTATAAATTGTGACTGCGAGCTTGGAACAGAAAAGTGTAGGGTTAATATCACTTTTTTTATGTCACTGTATGGAACCTGAGAATGGATGTCCGCTGCATTCAAACAACCTGCTTTGCGACACGTAGCTTGTGCCATAAATTTCCTCTTGGAACATATTCCTCTCTTTGTAAAGCAACGTTTCAAGTTCGTGAGTGAACTCTTTGGAACGTGTGCATTGTAACACAAAAGAACCACTTCAGCACATCTTGCTCTCTGTGTGACGTGGTTATTGTCAGGAAAGCGAAATTTATTAGTTTAACTTTTTTCGTCACTTTTTATCGTAATGAAGTCAAGTTAATATTGCGTGTACCCGTCAAAGGAAAATCGGCCAGTCAACTTTTTCAAAGGATTGATTATGCGTTTGTTTCGCTAAAGTGCTTCTTAACGATTCTGTACGCTACCTTTGACTTTCTATAAGGGAAAGGGTATTATTGACAATTAAAGTACTGTAACATCTATATATTATTATATTCATATCAAAGCATAATATAGAATCCGATGTGAAAATGATCAGCATCCTCATATCATATGCCATTACAATTTATTAGAACTGTCAAAGGATTTTAGAAACCAGTCTGACAATTGAAAAATTTTAAGACACCAAAATCAGTAGTAATAGCTAAAATAATGTTTAAAAAGTGTTCACCTTCTATGTTTTTGTGGAAACATTACAAAAAGCAATATTGTCTAATGCAGTGGCGGTTCTAGGGTTGTTGCCAAGTAGGGCACAAGTTGCAGAGAACTGTATATAGTTGTGTGCTAGTTGACTCTACAACCACTGACATGCTGGTATGTAGGTGCCGCTTATTATTGACTGGTAACAACGCAATAAGTAGCCAGTATATAACTCATGGTCATTGGTATACAAGGTGGCTCGTTCACACGAGTGTACTGTTCTCTGCCACTTGTGCCCTCCCTGGCAACAACCCTCGAGCCGCCACTGGTTCAATTTTCAAAGATGTTGTTTTTTCTGCCCTAAATGCTAACGTCCCAAATGTTACGAATAAACAGTCATAGTCCACTGAATGCAATTTCTCAAACATAGCATCTTACTTTTTTGTTACGAATTAAAATATTTAAGGCCCCGGCAAGTTAAATTCTGAAGGAATGTTCAGACACCCCATCCCCCCCCCCCAAATTTATTAATTTCGTAATTTTAATTGCAATCTGCTCGCTACAGAAGCTTGCCTGAGACATATAGCCAAATAAGAAAAAACAAAAACAGAAATTTAAAGTTGACAACAATTTTACTGTAAATATATAAATTCCTGCATATATATATATATATATATGTGTGTGTGTGTGTGTGTGTGTGTGTGTGTGTGTGTGTGTGTGTGGACACTCATTCCGGCAGCGGTGACCGATTGGTCAGATCATTCGCCTCCCACCAAGGCGATTCCCGGCGGGGTCGGTCTCCGGATTTTTGCATGTGGAAATCGTGCCGGACGATGCCGCTAGTCGACGGGTTTTCTCGGGGATCTCCCGTTTCCCCCGCCCCTTTATTCCGGCACTGCTCCATATTCACCTCATTTCATCCCTCACCATCTCTAAAGACCTCAATGTTGAGTGCTAACAAAAAATCTCTCACTCACACCTATTACGTATTTGTAGAGACACTGTAAAATCGCGAAAATATTTAACATAGTCTCCAATAAACTGTAGTATCTCAATCCTGCCACGTGTAAACAGTTTTCTGGCAAATCACACACGTTCTGTGTTAGACATGTACAGTTCTAATTGGGTCTGTTGAAGAGGGACACAGTGCATCATATAAACGACGGCCAATATAAGTGCAATACCTTCAGTGTTATACATAGCACGTTGGAGCCTAGCAAACGATCTACTTTTCCCGCGATTTACCAGTGTATCTACGTATTTGTAACGTAAGTATCCTTTGAATGACTAAGAAAGAAGGGCTTAACGTCACATCAACAGTGACGTCCTTGATGATACCAGTAGCTAATTACGGACCACAAAAACACGCAAAATTGCTAACTAGGAAGTCTGCATTAATGAGTAGTAACGAACCTGAAATTGGTATACAGACGTTTGAAGTACTTTTGAGTACTACTCCTAAGTAGACGTCACGCAAGCGCAATGAACAGTTTCCTAGTAACCTTGTAACGGGAAAAGCTATACACACAACTAACGTCGCTTCCTTGAAAACGCGACCACATTTCGCCATTGGACTGCACGGGCGTTGTGATTCAGGATTCACTCCTGCGAATCCGCGATTCCGTGATCCTAGTTCGGCTAGGTCGTCCAGCACGTTACACCCCCCCCCCTCCCCCGGCCTCTTTCCCCTTCCCTGTCTGAACGACCGTCTCTCGGCCGATCATCTTGTCCGTCTGGAATGTCTTCCCATTTACCACGTCGCGATTCCGCACACGTGCGAGGCAACATTGCACAAACAAGTCCACGTGTATGATGATTGCCCTGTCATTTCGTGGTTCGAAAAAAGGCTGCATTGCCGTCTGACGTGGTATGCTTTAACAATATGCTATCAGTAGAGAAGGTGATTTGTCGCGGGAAAAGTTGACTGTTTACTAGGCTTCAGTATAATGTATTCATTTCTGACGCTTTTATTTCGTTACTGGCGAGTCCCTATTTGACTGGGCCAATGATAACTCTGGCGCGCTACTACTGGACGTCTGTGATTCGTCTGTAAACAACTAGTGGGTCACGTAACCGTCGACCAACGCTACTCTGGTTTGCAGAATACGCTGGCAGAAAATATTCTCGCGATTTTCCACCATCTCTATCTATCAGATAAAAACGTCCGCGCTAATGTTCCAAGGAGAAAGCTGTACCCGATTTCAGTACCGATCGGCTGTTCTTTGCGTGTTGGCGAATCCTAGTCGAGAGAGACGGATACTCGCCATCTTGAATTTTTGTATTTTGTATTACAATTGTTTTTGCGTAAATTTATGGAATAGAATACATAGTGATATAATTGTAGAGACCATAAATTTTTGTTTCCCAATCCTATTGTCACAGATATTATAACGCTAGGAAAATTCTTATTTCCTTAACTGCAATTATATCTGTAACAACAATTACGGCAAAGAAAAATTTATGAATTTTAAAATTCTATCAACATGTATTTTACTCTGCAATTATGTTGAAGACCCATAAATGTACCCTAAGAAAATGTTATGACACAAAATACAAATATTCAAGATGGCGACTGTCTCTCACTGTTTAAAGGAACCTTCTAATCTCAGTCCACTACAAAACGGATCTTGCAAATGTAATAAGTTTAGTCGTTCTAAAAAAATTGTAGGAAAATTAATCCAAACCGTTTTAGTGCACGGACCATGTAAATTTCCTTAGGTGATAATGTATGGTATGATATCCGAGATGTTAACTATTTCTGACAAGACCCGCCCGCCTTGTCTTGCCATTAATCACACAGGGAAGGCGAAAGCAATCAACACAGTAGTCAATAAAAAGTAACACATCGATCTAAAAAAAATATGAAATTTCGATAAATATTAATCTAACAAGTAGATAAATTATCTCATAATATTACGTTATTAAACTGTTATAAAGTATTTCATAATTGCTAGGAACAAGCAGCTAAAAACTGAATATCTACAAATGAACAAACAAGATTAATGCACACGAATAACAGTGAACTATAACTAATTATATCCATATCAGAAAACTAATTATTACAATCCAAACAATAATGTAGAGTCCACAGCATAAAGATAGAAACGAAATAAAAGCTAATCCCAGTAGTATACAATATCACATTTATACGCGTCCGCGCACACATCCACAATATGAGAAATAAATATTAAATAATTTAATGGTTGCATTAAACAAAAATATTTAAATTTTTATTTGAGATATTTTTTAAACACTTCTGACGTTTAATATTTCATGTAAACATGGTAGTTTGGCAGTCAGGGTCATTGGAAACAAGGAGTCGCAACTTCACAGACAAAAACTTTCTTCCGAAAATAAAAGAAGCGGACCTCTTCAACAGACCTTGAAAATCTTATAAATTATAGAGTTAAATAAATTGACATGAATAATTGTTAATAGTCCTGTCATTTTACCAACATTGAAGTTGTTTAGTTTTTTGTAGCAGTATGTGTTTTTAAACCAGTTATGTAATAATGACGTAACTGTAATTTACTTATTCATCTTTCTTATGTTGGCGTCCATGATCTCTCGTACTTATCTTTTCGATCATAAAACATGTCGGTACACACGTTCTACTATTATAACCTCAAAACAGTAAGGATGTGCTGTTTCTTATAATTTTTTTTGGTGCAGATGTACGAAATGAAATGATATTTTAAAAATAGTGTATAATTTTTTCAAAGTAGTATTTTTAAAAAAATTTCTCGCACGTCCATTAACGAACAATTTTTTTTAGATACTATGGTTTCCCGATTTTTTGCCGAAATGCTTTACAATTTGTAATAATAAACGCAATCTACATTAGAGACCTGCTTTAAAAAAGCGAAAAAGTAGTCGACAAAAATCCAAAACACACATAGAACTCCTCTTACAAAATAATTTCAGCTCACATTTTTTTGCCTTAACGGTGCGTCAAATACCAAATGTGCATGTTACGCTGCCATGCAAATAGTGAACACCAGTTGACTTACTTAAATAAAATAGTTCGTAGTTAACTAACATCCCGTGCGCTACGCACTAAATCACTTAGAAACCTATACGTAATATTTTGAAATTAAAAAATAAAATCGTGTAAACTACAAGAAAGAAATTGCAAATTCAGCAACTTTTTGTAACACGAAAACAGTTCACTGGGAGGTTTTTTTAAT
Organism: Medauroidea extradentata; assembly: GCA_003012365.1. Taxonomy (NCBI): domain Eukaryota; kingdom Metazoa; phylum Arthropoda; class Insecta; order Phasmatodea; family Phasmatidae; genus Medauroidea; species Medauroidea extradentata. Next base: position 40,599 of record PNEQ01008310.1, read on the forward strand.
ATTTTGTTACATAGGTGGAGACACGGTCGTAGAAGAACAGGTCTGGACACTCGCCTATCTACCAATGTATTTTGCTTGACCCCCTTGTTGTTTGGCTGTAGTTTGTCAAGTTACCGAGAATGTTGACCTTTTTGTCGCTGTAATCCGGGCGGTCGGACTCAAAACTCCGCCCACTTTTTTTTCCCATTGTTAAATTTACAAAGTAAATAAAGATTGCTGGAGCCTTTTCTTTTCTTAAACTTGTGAGTGAAGGAACTATTTCATAAATTGATAAAAAAATACGTTTTGATAAATAGTTTATCTTAGTGGGATGTAAGTGGGCGGAGTTTAAGTCCGACCGCCCTAACTGCAGTGCCAATAAAACACAATATTCTCGGTAACTTGGTGAACTACAGCCAAACAACAAGGGGGTCAAGTTTCCAGGCGAGTGTCCAGACCTGTTCTTCTACGGCCGTGGTGTAGAGATGATGGTATATGTGCCGACATACCCTTGAAAACACTGTAGTTAGTTGCATCACATCCAACACACAGGATTGGGTGATATACGTCTGACACAACGTAGCTGTCTGCAGACCAATAACAAGCATAATATATTAAAGTAGTGGGAAGCTTATTGGCTCAGTCAAATAGGGTAAGAGCTCCACGTACAAACAAAAGCCCGCAATCTTCTGGTAAGCAGTGATTGTACGTTGAAATCAAGCAAACAGTCAAGTTTACCCACGATAAACTATCATCTCTATACATAGGTCGTGGCATGTTATTTCGCTGTGAATTATTTCATTTAATTGGGTCAATTTGTCATCACTGTTTGCATGGTAGCGTAACACCAAAAATTTTGGCTTTGACGTACCGTTATGAGAAAACTATGCGAGTTCAAATTGTATCGTGAGGGTAAACTGTACTGAATAGTATCGTCTAAAAACCAACTACGTTGAAGTAAAAATATAAAATTATGAATTTATTCCGCTCGGACGCCCATAATGTTTGTACATGAATAATTTCAGCAAATTATTGTTCAGATTTGGATTAATATGATACTTTTGAGTTATTAAGTTGTGTCTAGAAGTCCGAGCCGTTTCAAAATTTTCAAAGAAAATAAAAGTGCTAGACATAACATTAAGTTGTGACTCTTTACTTTCCTTGTTTTGTGATCGGAAAACGCTCAGTTTGAGGGTCTGTGAGCTGCTAGCGGTCGAGTGCAGAGTTGCGCGGCCCCTGGACGTCAGTTGTTGGGCTTCTTCTGCCGTCGACCGAGGGCTTCTGGCTCCACGTCTCCTGCTGCCCCATTAAACCACCTCACACTGTACTCGGCAAGGTCCCTGTTTATCTCGAGCACTAGCTAGCGTGTCGATAGACAAGTGAAGAGAGTTTCGTTCAGCAATAAAAGCCGTGTCCGAAACAACTTTCTGCATTTTTAGGTTTTACGAGTTTAGTGTGGACAGATATGAACGTTATGCAAAGGCGCTATGTGCGGTAAAGCTAGAAACTTAAGACTTGTTGGTATTCTGATGTTGTTTTGTTTATTTCTTAACGTATTCCCCCTTGTGTTAACAGTCGTTCTTTATTTAAATTAAATATTTTTCTGTGTCGTCTCTCCCTGCAATATATCTCATCCAAAATTTATTATTTATTAATGTGTTTTTAGGTTATTTGTTCACGAAATATGATATTTGTTTTAAAATTGAAGCCATGTTACTTGCGTACAAATAACACTAAGATTCTTAATTAATCATTATTATGGTTATTAATGGATAGGCATTTGTTTTTCACACAAAACGCGAGAAATAAAATGTAAGTAAACAATAGCAGACGAATTTACGGATATATTAGTAATTTTAGCGTGCTGCATCAACTCAGTCGTGAAACCAACACTGTTTCAGCTATACAGATTTTCAAATCAGAGCAATCGGTTACCAACGTTCACCATATGTATATGAGATTTTATATCAATTGCAATAAATTACCGAATTGTCACGCAATGCTGCCATGGAAAAATAATCATAAGATATATAATTGAGACAACTATCAGGGGCCACTAGACGTTAGGGCGAACGAAATGTTCAAGTTCATAATAACTACCTCATTAAATGTTTGATTTTTTGTAGAATATTAAATTCGCTAAGCTCCTTATCACCTTCCTATCAGCCTATAAATCGCAACATTTTGCCAAGTCATTTTGTGTATCTGTATCTAATGCGTGGAACGAACTCCCAGCAGAAATAAGAGCCATAACTTCTACACTGGGCTTCAAAAACCATTTAAATAAGAAAGTATTTTTCAAGCAACAGCCGTAACTTGAAAATTCTTGTTTCCCAAATTAAGTTTTTTCATATTTTTAAATCATTAGTAATAGTAAGTTATCTTAAACATTAAACCTGTTACAGTACTATATTTTGAAAAAGAAGTTGTTACTTTAAAATGTTCGTACTAGATCATATAATATCATAATTTAAGTGATTAATGTTCCTTTATTATGTCTTATTTTACAAAAAAAAATTTTTTTTGTTAAAGCAATTAATTTTTAAAAAATAGACATAGTTGCATTTGTAAACGTAAATTTCATCAGTTTGCCAATGTTGATATGATTAATTTATTAATAACTTTATAATGTACTAGCAGTCCCCCGCGGCTTTGCTCGCGAGTATTATTCGCAACTGCTGGTAATATTTACTTTAATTGAAGAACCTATTTGTACTCAAGATTGGTACTTCAGTCATCAAATGTTAGAATGTCCAAGCGGCTAGTTCTGCAGCAGGATAAGTAGCTATAGCTGTCCACGCGAAAAACAGTCTTAAATTTGTCCCTGACATTAACGGCGACTTCGCCTGGACCTTATTTATAACCCTGCCAATTTGACGCTGTGGGGTAGTTACAGACACCTAAGGTAAGAGGTTAGTCGAATGAAAAACATCTTATTTACCCTGTGTACATCCATTGGTGACGGTGCCCTCAATTACATATTTTCAACAAATTGACTGGAACTTTATTGCTATTACAAAGTTTCAGTGGGTAAATGTTTCACGGAAACGTATTTGGTACAGCAAACTTAATATTAGTGAGATGATATATCGTCGCTTCAATCCCAAAAGTGTCCCAGTCAAAATGAGATAAAATGATAAAAATGCTAGGAATATGTATATATTGTTCACGAACAATTACCCAAGTTTTAAGTATATTCGTCATTTCGTACTGTTGCGTCACAGTATAGAAACGTACCACAGTTTTGTTAATATCTACAATTTAATAGTGTTTTTAAACAACATAACATCAATGACTTAATCACTTATGGCAGTATACCGAAGATATGTCAGCTGATGTTGTAGAGGAACCTAAGTGGAAAGCGAACTGTAATTTTACCCCTTTTAAACGACAACATGTAAATTGCACTAATTCGATCTGCCTAGTAGTTATTGTGTGTCAAAATTGAACGTTCGCATGTAGCTTTTAACGGAATTCGAGCCCAGAACCTGCCGGAATTAAGACCTGAGTAACAAACAACTGCGTCACGTAACGTCGAAATAGTTCATGAAAATAAAATTTTATTAAAAAAATAAAATATCTGTGTCCTGGGCTCATAGAGGTTGTACAACACCACGTCTCGATAGGTTACTGTTGAGTGAAACTCCTAGGTTGTTTCTCGCTGCTCGTTCCTGCTTTTCGGATCGTCTGCCTTGAATATTGACCAACTTAGTTTTATTCTTAATAATCACGTTTCTTACAAAGAAAAAAATACATACATATTTTTTTTTTAATATTTACGTAAGAATCACTCTGACGCGAACAATACCTCAGTATCGCTACTGGTTAGATAGATATCGTGGGTTGAAGAAAAACAAATTTTGTGCTTCTTCACCCTTTTGGGTGTCGAATTTCGAAATATTTTTAATTTACTTCTTAGACATTTGTATAAGTATCCAACTGAAGTGTAAATCACATCGCTAGCCCGTTCAGTCGAACCAAAATAAATCATTCACTAAAAAAACACATCTCACCGCTGCACAGTATTGAGAAATCGAATTTCGAAAAATCTGAAAACCGTTTTGCGATAATTTCTGTAATCATCATCCTGAAGCAAAAATTAATTGTATATTTCGACGGGTTCGATAGATATCGAGGATTTATCTAAAATACATTCAAGGTCTTTTCACCACCTAAGAGAGTAAATTTCGAAAAACCCTTGAATCGCGTTTTAGAATACTTTATTGGTATCTCGTGGACGTAAAAAACACAACATTAGCCCGCTGGGTTCAAGATATATAGACGATTAATTGAAAACGCTCTTCGCCACTTTTCACCCCTTTTCACGCCCTTAGGTGGCGAATTTCGAAAATTCCTGAAATCACTTTTTAGGTATTTGAGTAAGCATCAATCCTAAACAAAAATCACGTTGCTGTATAAAAAGCTATGGGATCTATATATATCGAATGTGAGTCGAAAACTCATATTTCCCCTTTTTTATCCAGTTTAGGGCCGAATTCAGAAAATATATTTTAAATGGTACTTGGAATATTTACAAAAGCACCAATTTAAAGCAAAGAGCACTTCGATATCTCGATTGATTCGATAGATATGGAAGGATAATCGAAAACCATTTTACTTATTTTCACCCCTTTAAATAAATAATTTCGAAACGTCTTTGAGTCCTGTCATACACATTTGTAAAAGTAACCAGTTAAAGTTAAAATCACGACGATAGCCAATTGTGTTTCAAAGATATAGACGATTCATAAAAAACACATTTTGTACCTTTTTACTGTCTGGGGGTCGAATTTAAAAAAAAAACCTAAAACTACTTTTTGGGTATTTACGTAAGCAATATTTTGAAGTGAATATCAACTCTCTATCCCGAAGGGTTCGATAGATATCGACAGTTGATTGGAAACACATTTAAGGTCTTTTCACCCCCTTAAATGTTGAACTTCGAAAAATCCTTAAAATGGCTAATATGCATTTTTACGAGTGTCCTATTAAAGTAAAAATCACGACGATTGGCCGTCGGGTTCGAGCTCTATCGACGTTTCTTCGGAAACACATTTCACCCCTTTTCACCCACTTAGAGGTCGAATTT
>PNEQ01008314.1:0-20755 GCA_003012365.1 Medauroidea extradentata
GACACAGGAGTAATTGTGTGCATAACTAATTGTGTTGTGAGAGTTCTAGTTGATAACTGTTTTGTGTATTTCGTAGCTTTGTGAGCTATTAAATCCAGTACTTAATTTAACTCTTTTATTTGTAATTATAAGACCTCTATCCCAAAGAACTCATGGGAATTGCCCACATATAAAGTTTGTGTTCTCCAAACTTGTAACAATATTTAGACATTGAAATACCAAAAAAATATATACGCCTTCTGAAAACCACGTAGCGGGAAAATATTGATAGTTAAAGGTCGTGCAATAGCGTAGCAAATATACTACGCCCGTTTAAACAAATTACACTGAGGGAGATTGTGTTTATGTAATGTGGGGAGATGATAAAGTCGACCTTCCTGCGTGACTGTATAGAGACGAAGATAATTGTCACGCTACTTTCTGTACTTTGGAAAAAAAACTACAACGCTGAACAAATTCACTGCACGCAGATACTATGTTATTGACTTTATTATTCCTACAAATAACGACAAAAATTGCAATTCTTTGTTTTTAGTTTCTATAACCTCGTGAGTAGATATAATTGGTCGGTTCTAGGATATATAATTTTTGTAAGACTTGTTTTCCATTTCTATAAATTATGTTTCCATTTCTCACATGAGTAGGCTACTTGGTAAAATATCACCAAATCAGATAACATACTGAATATGTAGAAAATAGTTTTGGGATACTTGAACGTCCTTAAAAAATGGACATCATACAGTTTTGTTGGGCATGACCTCGTCACATAAATTATATTGGACATATGAGTGAGTTAGAATGAAAGTGAATTAAGTCAGGATTGTTTAGTTTTGCAGAATCTAGTGTTTTGCGTACAAATTTATAAAAAACTAAAATGATTTTCTAGCCATCCAACACGTTAACTTACTAACGAACGCATCCTTGACTTTTTTAAACGTGGGGTATAAATATGAAGGTAATATGCAATAATCTCAATGTAATAAAATTAGTGACTTACTTCACTTTCATTCTAACCCCCTTTTTATTATATGCTTCAGTCTAGGTCCGTGCCAACAGGAAATTGGTGGAAGGGGGCGGGGGGCAAATAGGATGGCCGCCTCTCTTCAAGTAAACCTGAGAGGGCAAATAATATATCTCCTCCTCCTTCTTTTCCTACATTTACGTTTCAGAATTGTATTGGTTTATTTCTTGGTAAACATCCAATGTGTCAAATCACATTGCATGAGAGATTTTTTTTTATTAATTCGCTCAATCACATTGCATGAGAGATTTTTTTTTATTAATTCGCTCCCCCCCCCCCCAAATGCAGTTTTTTTGTAAAACTCAATCGTAATTCGTTTTTGCCCAACCTCCTTTTTTCACAACTCACAGAATAGTTAGCACGTCCCATCGCAATCATAGTTTCTTTTGTATCAAATTGCTACAGTTCGAGACACACAAGTCATGGATAAATCTGTTTCAATAATGATAGAGGATTTCGAAATATTGTTTACAGTATGCGTGTCGTTTTCTAAGTACCGTTCCTTCATCGTCTGGTATGTGCGTTTTTTCCCCGTGATTTGACTTATTTAGGACAAGTTTTATAGTTTCGTAAAAAAATGCTGTCTTCAAAAAACGCTGTAATACGATTGAAGCGTCAGATAAAACTGCGCTTTAAGGTTGTGTATTTTTCTTACCACCTTTCTTTAAGCCTAAACGGGAGCACATATATAAAACAGAATAGGCGGTACTGTTTAAAACTGTTTTCGCCGTGTGGCCTAACTTTTTTTACAAGACGTAAAATGCTATGATTTTAGCTGATTATGTAATCAACGAATTTTTTGTTACTTGACTTTTAGTCAAAACGGTATTATTTCTTCTCTTAAAAAAAATAAGCTATCGTGGCGAACACCATTTTTAACCGAACTGCCAAATTATTTGTGATATATGGCCTCGTTTAAGCATAAAAATTAATTCTCGCACAAACAGTAAAAAGGTGAAGCATGACAGCAATAAAGCATATGTACATACATAGCGCTCGAATGTGTCATGCATATTATTTTTTACGGAAAACTGCTTAACGTACTACCGTTACGCTTATCTGCGAAAAGACTATATGCTTTTTATAATATAAAAATGCAGTATGCTTGTTAGAAACTTAATCTTGAGGCATCTAACTCCGTAAATTCCTGCCGGAAATAGTAAATCACGAAACTCGAAGAGTGCGTTGGATTTAACATGCATACTATCCACAAGTAACACTTTAGGCTCATTGCAATAAATCCCACAGGGGAAAAATTACTACGAAAACACTGCACGCCAACATAGAGCACTGCGAATAAAGGTGATACGCTTCTCGTCGAACGTGGTACTCTGGTCCTTACGGCGGCCTGGCTGTCTTGTAAACAGCGTGCTAGCAGAACTCACTTTTCTAAGATACTTCTAGCCATGTTTCTATAATGTGCATTTACAAAAGAAACAAACACCTCAAACGACGAAGGAATGGTGGTTTAAAAACATCAAGTTAACTAAAAAAAATTAAGTCGGTGCCCCATAAAATGGCTACAAACGGAATTTTTAATCTAATAGCTAAACAACTACTCGTGGGATTTATGCAAATCTACGATATAAAGATGTATTGGACTCAGCTTAAAATTTTTCATCAATACAAATATGTGGTTAGCACTGAAATTATCAGTCAGGCGAGTGATATACCATACCACTGCACGCGGTTTCAGTGCCGTGCGGTAGGGGCGATACTGCGCCAGATGAGCCGGTCAACATCGCCCTTGGCGCCGTGTCTCACTCACACAAACATATGGCCATCAGTCGGGCACCTTATCGCTCCGCTGTTTACACGCATAAAACGCGGAAATTTAAAACCGATACACACGTACGTTACGAAAAATTTTATCTCGTAACCCATAATTTTCCAAGGTAATTCATTTTAGGAGTATGCAGGGGCGTACGCAGGGTTTCGTACCTTGAGGGGAGGGGGGTGGTGGACACAACACCAAACGAAGAAATTAAACAAAAAATCAAAATAACCTAAGTATTAACCAGAACACACAAGTAAAACCTCCTGTTACAATAAAATACACTGCAATTAAAGAACGCAAATGCAGTCATAATTTCCTTTATCTAACTTCACACTTTGTTCAAACTACGGTTGATAATTGATATGCTCTGTTTCAAATAAGTTTGGATGAATTTGACAGTAGCTCATGGGCATTAATTTTCAGTATTTTAGCTCTTAAATGAACCTGAGATGTCCATTTCAGTATTTGTACTGCAAAGTTTGTCTTGTGTAGTAACCCTAATAACGAATTAATACAAATTATCGGACATAAGTTGCTGTCAAATTTATCCGAACCTATATGAAATAGAGTATAGCTTCGGATTTTTCTGCGAAGCGGAGGGGGGAGAGATCATCGCATCGCGCGCTTTCATACGCCTCTGAGTATGCAACACGCTCGACAGTTGAGGTACTACGGTGCCGTCAAACAGGCGTTCTTTGTTACTCGAGTTTCTTACATGGTCTTGCATGTGTGATCTGTAGAGAGAGGTACATCAGTTTCGCAGATATAGGATAAAGGCATATGCACAATCGAATACTTTAACATTTGACTTTTCGTTTCCGTTACTTTATGTATTTCGTCAATACACAATACACACGTAAAGTTAAAGTAACTACAGTTTTAAAATGGTTGGAAATCAGTTTTTGAATTCGAAATATTATGATATAAATAATTATATATTTACCGTAAAAGTATATCACGTAGAGATTAAAAATAATAAACCCAATTATTAATATTTTTGATTTATTGTAACATTTTTCAGAAAAAAATGACAATTTACTGCCGCAATTTAAAGTTAACTAACGAATATTTCTCCAACGCTAATTACCAGGTTTTTCGAGTACATTTAAGGAAAAATCTGTTACATTTTCACGAAATCTCAATACCGGAGAACAAAACTGTACTCAGAAATAAACGTTATTCGTTCTAGCATACATAATCAGCTGTTTTTTTTACGAACGGCCATCTTGATTTTTTTTTTACTTCAGTTTACCGGAAACGTTACGTCAAGGCTGCTTGACTCTAGCTTTGGCGACGCCAATGTGTACGACTCCATAAGAAGCCATGTATTGGAAGCTATCGTAAAGTCAAATGTTAAGGTTTTCTATTGTGTATAGGGATTTAGTCAGGTTGAGCACCAAGGACATCACTAAAGCGCCTGTGGTCAGCCCAACGGCCTTTGACTGCAAGACAGTAATAAATTAGGTTAACAATTCTTAGGACAATTGCGTGCTACCCGATTGTACAGTCAGTAGCCAATGGATAGTCGAATATGTCCACTGTGGGTATAGGACTAAGAAATCTAAGCTACTGCTAGATACGTCCGCAAAATTGACGCACCTAAAGTTGTCTGGCATCTTCCTTGCCCCATACATGCTACGAGTAAGCATACTAACAAAAATTTCCTCCAATTTCCCCGATAGTGTATTTCCTTTAATAATATTTTTCCAAATAATAAAATTTCAGCAGAATTTAGACGACAGAAGATTTATTCTTGTACGAGATTTCGCATGTGAACTTCCACGCTAACTAAAATACCGAAACAGAACAGCTTCGAAAATTACGAAAGGTTGTGGATTCTTCAAAGAGTATGAACATCGTAGACGAGAGTACTGTGCTGTTGGCTTGTTTGAATTGCGTGCGCAGCATTCTGCGCAGGGGCGAGTCGCGGAGCGGTGCTGCATATTTGAGGAGCAAACTTTCAAAACCAGACTTGTCCACCTTATCTAGCTGTAGAAAAAAGTTAATAAACATGATATTTTATAGCACTAACTGAGTAGAAACATACTCATATCAATGAGACGAGTGTTTTTTATGGAGCGTGAGTTCATATTTATGTATGACACATCTCGTTTATTTAGAAAAGGCATTTTACTAATTTTTGGGATTTTGGACGTCTGGTTCTGAATGTTTGCTACCTCATTTGTTGTTACTGTATTTTCTTGAATTAACAAAACCGACCTTTAATCAGATAAAAACATTTTTTATTTTCGTATATTTAATCGATGCAAACAAATGTAACACGATTTATTTTATTAAAAATAACTTAATCCACCTGAACACATTACGCGTATTTTAGCGGTTGAATCGACAATATGCTGGTTACAAGTGTTTGCAGTGGAACATTTGCATTTACAAGCAAGCATGAAAATGATTATTTGTTACCGAAATTGCCTGAGTCGGGTGTGAATTTCCAAATTCCTGTTTAATTTTTTTACGGCTAATCTGAAAATAGCACGTTACAACGTTAACTACCGTACTTTTCATTTACACGTTGAATTACAAATCCAGGTCTGTCTGTGCATTATACACAAACGGACATTAAGGCCGTGCTAGATTCGCCGTAAGAAATAACCGTAAAAATTGAACAAACACATTTGATATATGCATGCTACAACACACCGTACCGCTACTTAGCCGCCGTAAGACCGTAACAGGGATAGAAACCTGTCTATTTCTTACGGTGTGGTTACGGTTATTTTTATACGGCTACTTTACTGTCAATGTAGCGCGGGCTTTACCGAACAACAGCCTTACCCTGTAAATAAACTTTGTAACCTACCTAGCTACCCAGGTAGCCAACAACTCTAAACCGCTGCAAACTATTTGCAGTGCATTTTCAAACATTACTGCTACTGGAGTCGCAAAAATGCTTTGTTTCTGAAATGTGCTACCAATTCAACCACCAAAATATGCGTATTGTCACTGGGGAATAGGAAAAGAGTGGAAAGTAAGCCTGCGCAGAATGGATGTGCAGATGAAAATGATCAGCCCACAGGGAGACGCTGTTAGTAAAGTTCACATCTGCTTTACGAAATTATTTGACGCATCTTGCAGCAAATTTTGAACTTGCTAGAAACTGGTGTTTGCCTCTGCCGATATTTAGTAACCACTAGCAGTTACTTCAGGCAAAATATTTACATTTAGTTTTAATCGCACGTAAACAACATGACAATAATAGTTTATTATAATATTTTCTGAATACCCGTATAATTCCTTCTTCCCAGTCACTACATGAATCAAAATAACGAGTTAACGGCTACTATTTGACTCGCCATGTTCCTCTTCGCATATAGGTTACGAATACAATTTGCTCTCATCTCTATTACCAGTATAATGAGAACTACCAATAGAATCATTCGGTGCCTCGCAAAAAAATAAAGACATGCTCTCTGTCCTGATTTATAAAAAATCCTCGCGCGGCCATTTTGCATGAATTTTGAATTACCTTGTAAGTTGTAAAAGCTGCTTTAACAGCATTATTTATCTCCATTTTATCATACACCCTTACCTAACAATTTAAAATGAAGGGCTGCTAGGTGTGTCATAAATAAGTGGAGGACACAGGGGGAGAGAGAGGAGGATTTCAGACCATCAGTAATGGTGAGAGGACTGGGGTGGGGCACACTGCAGGAGAGGACAGTGGAGCGGCTGGTAAAGATGTTTAAGGTGGTGTAGGGTGGGTGGGTGGATGGGTGGGGCACAACTGGGTGATAAGATACAGAGAGGTAAATTCAGGGGAAGGGGTGATCATGAGTGGAAGATACAGAGGGTGGGGAAGAGGACAGAGACAGGAAAAAACACTATGATGGTGAGAATGGTGAAGGATTGGAATGAATTGGCGAGGGATGTGGTTGAGGTGACGGGAGCGAGGGAGTTTAGGAAAAGATTGATGGGGTCGGAAAATTGAGAAGAGGTAGGTTAAGTAAATCCTTGCCACATGACTGAGGCCCAATTGCAAGAAGAAAAGTTAAAATTAATTTAAAAAAAACCTCTAAGTGCGGCAGAGCAGGGCTGGTGTGATATCGCACGTCACAGTTCCTTACTTACTTCACATAGGCACCCCTTTAGAAAAAAATTAATGTACCAACAGTATTACAAAATGCTTAACACTTCCATAAATTAAAAAAATGCTGGAATCATTTACTCTGCTCTGCGAACTAAATTTACAAAGAAGTTAACAAGTACTAAAAAGTACACTTTTCTACAGCGAAATGTCCTGCGTATGACACTGAGAAAGATATGTAATAATAATAATCTTTAATTTCTCTAAAAAATTTGTTGATTAGTAAAAGCTTGTATAGCCTATTTTCACATTTACAATCTTATATAAAATATCCTCCTTCACTAAGTCATTGGCAGGCAGTTCAAACTGCTACACTCAGCATTATCAAATTTTAGGGCTGGCTCTGTTTAGCGATGTAAGCACAAAAAAAAAAAAAAAATATATATATATATGTGTGTGTGTGTGTGTGTACATACAAAATTAATTTGGCACTCAATGCAGTAAAAATACATACTGTATATAAAATGTTATGTATTCAAAATATTGATACAATTTTTTTCACATAAAAAAGCATCAGGATGTGTTATTACTCTGACAGAAAGTATCAAGTCTCCTTTTCTTAATTTTCTCTTAAAATGTCTTGGCTTAAATGGCTTTAAAAGGCCATAATTTTTTTATTAATTTCCCATCAAATTTAAGAACTCTAACAATACCCATAAATGAATGGCTGAATATTAAAGAATATCTCATTTTCTCTTAAATGTGAGTCATTCCCCACACGTTATGCACACTAACAAAGCTTTTTCCCTGCAGACTGGTTAAATTCCAGAATTTTCTCGCACCCTTTCCAATATCATTCTTTTACCAGGTTTCCAGGTTTTTCCAGGGTTGCAGTCACCCTGAATAGAATTGTAAGTGATTTAGGTGAACTATTTATGCATCAATTACCTATTGCAAGCACTGCAAACGTTTTTTGTTTTAAATAATATAATTTTTTTTCATAGGAGATATTATTTTATTCTTTGTAGTTCATTTTAAAAAGTGGTGTATGTAAATATTTTCAAAGAAAATATATATTGTTATACTTTCCACACACCTTAAAAAATTACCAAAGGTAAAAAAGACATTTCAATCACCAGAAAACCTCCCCTGGGTCTTGCTTCTTTTTGGCAGTAGTTTGCCTATTACTCTCTCTTGCTTCTACCTAGGCAGCTGCTTCCTCCTAGCATCAGTTCAGAATCTCTATCTCGTGGATCTTGAACACATTTGGGCAGCGTCTTGATCCCCACCCTACCATAGGTCTTTCTCCCACTTTTAGCAGCTACGTATCTTACTCCCATCTGGATAGCGACTCGATACCCCCTCCCATTGGCAGGTCTTGTTTCCACTTGTGCAGTGGCTCGGAATTTTTTCTATCTGCCCATCATGATGATGGACTGGTCAATGTAATAGTTCGAAAATGTTATGTATCCGAATATTCACGAGAGTAGCATCTCAATCATATTCTTGCCATCCGACTTTCAAGCATCATGGTGTTATGTTCAGGAAAAAAAATTTTCAATTAAATAATTCACTTTAGGTTACATTGTTAAACTCAAATAGTAATTTTTGTGAAAAAATTTAACTTTATGAAAGTGACGCACCTGTGGTCGTTATACTTATAGAAATAATTACTTCTCTAAAACATGCTCATTTCAAATTTCTAGGTTTAAAACAAACAACTCCTCCACCAACAGCACCAAAATAATCCTCTTCAACCGAACTTGAACACACCTGTGTTATCCTCAACTGTTCTCTTGGAGCAAACATGGCACTTTAAATAAGGTATTTGTTTTAAGTTTACGACTGTGTAGTTATTATATTTTTGCAAGAGATGTAAATAAAAATTTTAAAATTGATTATTATTGTAAGGTATTGCAGTGTGCAGGAAAGAAAGAAACTTGTCCAGGATTGACTGCATTTACACTGGTCACATTTTGTGCCCACCAAAAGAAATTTTTTCGCTCTTTCTGCATTTCAGGTTATGTACCTAATTACGTAGAAAGTGTTTGCTGGGATAAAAATTCAGTTGAAATTTGTTAGTTAGGCTAATTATACAAAACAGGTAACGTTGAGAATAATACTGTTGTCACAGAACAAATAAGGAGTATTATTATAAATAATATAATTTAAATCTCTTATTTTCGTAGACTTGAATTCCTGCCTATATAAATTTTTGTTGAAAAACTTTTGCTGTCACGTACTCATGCACTCATTCAGATTTTTCGGAAATTCACACGTGGATTCACCAGTGGTTGAAACAACGATGTGCACAAGTTGAGACCGTTACCAAACATCAGGTTGATGTTGAATAAGTACATTATTTTTGCACATACTTTAAAACACAAACCATTTTTCATTAAAAAATATGGTTAAGTTTGCTTTCTTCGACCTTAAATGCCACAATTATTTAAGTTATTTCAAATGTTTTTTGGGAGATTGTGTTTAAAAATTTCGCTGGTGGAAGTTCCGGTGCACATCCTCCAGACTCACCAGATTTTCAGGTCGGTTGAACAAGTGGATAAATTCATTCAACCAGTTGAGCGAAAAACAGTAATTTACGAACGTCCGGTGTACACCAGTGAATTTTCGAATTTGCATTTTTATCACTTTTCAGAGCAGTCCAAATGTCATTTTAGAATGGTTACTTTGCTCTTTGACAGGCATGAGTATGTGTTTCTGTGGCAGCACACCGTATTGGTGAAAACTTACTTGAGATTAGGTACTGGACTGATAAAACATGACAAAAGAAACAAATTATCCTTTAGTGCAAACTAGCATGAACCAGTGATAGGGCCCATGCAGGAGGCTGTCGTTGAGCACCTGAGTTTATAGGATAGCTTAGTACTAGTACAGCACATTAAGTTTCTATTTGCATGTTTACAGTTAGAATAGTACACAAAGAGTTTTAAGTTAATACATCAAGGTTATATAAGTTTAGGGTTTGATTAGTACCACCAATGGGGGTTACTTGGGACTGCAGGAAAACTTGGGACATTTTTTCAGGAATTTTTATTTCATATAGTGTAGCCCTGAATGAAGAAATCATGCTAACTATTCAAGTATGATGTATTCGGTAATGGTTCCTTGTATTTCTCCTTACTCTTTCGGCTGTTGTGTGTAAAACAAAAATTCCAGAAAAAGTGTCCCAAGTTTTCCTGCAGTCCCAAGTAACCCCAGTCGACGGTACATCAAGAATATTAAGTTTAAAGTTAGGTTTAGCAGTAAAACCCTCTTAAGAAGCTTCCTGCTGAGTAAGTAGAATAATCTTACACCTTGTCTGTATGCACATGTGTAATTTAACCCTTTTAATAAGTTTTCCTGGCTATAATAAGCGTTATTTCTTTCTGTCACACCCCAAACGTCTTAACAGGGTTTTACTGTATTTAGTTTTGGAAACTCTGCATACCAGTGAGAGTTTTGTCTCAAGACCTTCACAGTTTGCTGAAATGGTCTGTACTATGATAGGAGCTGTCATTATAACCCACATGAGCATGATGAGCAGCTAATGTGTGAAAAGTGTGGAGTGACCATTAGCTTGACAGATGACATCAAGAAACATCTTAATAAATGTAATGCAGCAATAAAGCATGTAATAGCCACCAGCTGTAGGCATTGCAATGCTGCATGCCACCATAAAACAAGTTGTGAGATCAACACGGAATATGCATTACTGAAGTGCCATATCTTTAGAGTTTTACTCACCTCGACAATCTCCCCCACGTCTGCTGAAGAAAAACAGCTCAGCCAACTCACAAGAAGAATGTGCGACAACCATAAGCTGACCAACCATTCTACTATGGATGGCATCAATCTGTTGATCCTGTCAATTCTAATGGTTTTGTATAAGCAGTGATGAACAGGCTTCAGACAAAATCTCAAAACAATTATTACTATTCTAGCTCTGAAGACATCTGCACCTACTAGAACGAGATAAGTGAAGACCATCTAATTGATGAGCACTTTACAAATTTAATTTAAATGACTTGAGGCTGTTAGTTCACCTATTCCTGACGTCAATTTTAAACCAAAATTGCATGACGTACTGCACAATACTAAAAAGTAAACCATATCCTTCATCACACGTTTTGTGTTTTGAAAATTAAATTTTTAAATTTTTACAACTGCAATAGTATTATTTTTCCTTCTCAATGTACAGTAGTATCAGCATTGGTATTGGCAATATCTGACGGTTCCTGAAAACAATATCGGCTCCCCTACACTTTGCAGCAGTGCCAGAATTAACACAAACTGTTTAAATGTCTAGCATAGTGCATTGTACCCAATAGATATTACATATTTCACTTGCACATTTATCTTTTTTTTAACACACACACAAATTAAGTTAGGAACAAAGTTTTGGATACGGTTATGTGAGCTATTTAAGCTATGGTATGTGATATTTACAGCGAACATCCACCATTGACTGTGCGGCACTGCGAAATAAACCAGACATTCGTGTATGCAGTGTTGCCTATACGCTAGGCTCTGTTTCACCACACCAAAACTTGACATGCATTTTACATGAAAACTTTGCATCCTAGACAGTCACTACAAGACGACCTTCTTTATTACGAAGGTCACATTTGCCAATAATTCACTCTTAGATGTTGGATTCTCCTGACTCTAAAAAAGTTGTCAGCAATTTAAGGCAGGCCACTTTTTATTTTTGTAAGGGTAGAAGTATCAACTAGTGTTTGTTGGCCTTATTGTCTTGAAGTAATATCCTGAGTTGTGTCAGTTAATCACTGTTCAGTTTGGGGGGAAATGAAAGTTTTAAAATTTGATTTTAAAAAGTAAATTACATTCAAACATCTTTAATACAAACCTGAAGGGACCAAAATTTTGGCTGTTTGTAATAATGAGGTTTGTATTAGGTAACAGGTGTTCACTAAATTCTTAAAAAGTTTTTAATTTTTTGGTTACTCTGTTTATCAAATCAAATAGTCTTTTCACCACAATGACTTCCTTTTCTTTGAGAACTTGATATTGCATCATTTAATGCATAAACAAAATTTGTATTAAACATTAAAGTAATTATTTCTTTGCTTGTCCCTTTCCAAGGGGAATGATGCCTTGCAAGTCTCAAGCTACATTGAATGACAGACTCAATAAGAAACACCACATCAGAGATTAATTCACAGAATCTAGAAGACGATGAGTGTTTCAAGTGGGCAATTTCAGCACAATAAGATAATGGACACAATTTGCACCGGTTAATGATCACTACAAGAAACTCAAGCCAAAGCTCATCTTTGATGGTGTAAGTTCCTAACATCTGTTAGGCAAATCAAGGTCTTCAATGAAAACAACCCTATTGTATCTGGCACAGTTGTATACGTAATGTATAAGTAAAGGAAGATTGTACCCAAGAAGGTAGTGGATAAAGAAAAACCAAACACTTTGATTTGCTGCTGCTGCTGATCAGTGAAGAAAAGGTCATTACTGCTACATTAACAGCCTTTTCCATCTTGTGAGATCGCTGATGACATGCCACAAAGGAAATATTCACATTTGCAAAAGGTGCTTCTAGCATTACGACGACCAACTGCGAGTCGCCGTTCAATCTGGAGATGTGATGCCATGCCTGCACGCAAGCCAAACACTCCCATACAAGTAGTGAATCTGCTTTAGGTGCTAACTCATTATTTTTGCCCTGTACTTTTGCTATCCATTTTCAATCTGAAGAGGATGCCAATTTACTCAAAATTAACGGCTGATGCAACTCTCTTTTTGATTTTCTAGAAATTCCCTGACTCATATCTACAGTCATGCACATCAAATAAAAATAATGTTTTATAAAGCAGAAAATGGACCAGATACATACAGGACCAATCCATTGAATAACATAATAATGTAAATATGTAAACAACAAGTCTTTATAGCATATGCTCAAAATAACCTCCCCTTTCAGTTATGCATAAGCAGGCACGTTTCACCATATTTGAGACAACTTTCTGTCGTAATCGTGCACCGATGATGTTAATCTCCGTCGTAATGTTTCTTTTGAGGTCCTCTACTGTGTGTGGATGGTTTTTATAGACATTGTTTATATGGTATCCCCAAAGGAAAAAAATCTGGCAGTGACAAATCAGGTAAACGCAGGGGCCACTGCATTCAAAGTGTGGTATATGGCACCATTTTGCTGAAACCAACAGTCACGTTCCTCAAGCTGTTTAAACTGCTGAAAAAATATACTTGTGTGAGCTCTTACAGGCATCTCACACGCCAACTGATTGCGGTCTGAGAGCCCGTAAAAATGTTTTGTCCGCCTCGTGCGGTAGAACACCTGTCACTCACACACCTTCCGGTGATTCCCCATCACCTTCCTCACAGGCTTGCCACTTCCGCTTCCCATGACGACTCGCCCCACATATAGTTGAACATTAAATGTTCAAAAGAAACGTGTTATATAAATTAACGAGTATGAATATTATGTTATCCAACAATGATGATAAATCGATATGTCCCAAACAAAACCCTTTTACCTATAAAGTTCTACAGTTCCGTGGTGGTTTGTGAAGCTACGTAGCAAACATTACCAAAACATACACTTAACCCAAATGCAATAAAGTCCTAATGGAAAATAACACAAACTACTTGAGGTACAGGTTAAGGCTAAACGAATTACTTTACAGTTTTAAAAGAACAACTTCAGATCAAGTGGAAAGGTACGTCGCACAAAGGTTGTGCATCATTCGACCTCTGCGCACTACATAACTATATAGGCAGTTTAGTACAAAATTTCAATCCGAATTAATACTGGAGTGGACTGAGGAATCCAGATTGGGTTTTTACTACTGTATAAACACTTTGTTTGTGAGCTGAAGTACAAGTGAATCAAGATAATCCATTCCACTTGTTGAGGTGGACTGGAGTGAAGAATTTGGATTGAGATTTTACTGTAAACACAGACTGGACTGAAAAGAAAATGTGCAGGACCAAGTTGCTGCCATGTGTTGTGAGAGTGAGTGAGAAATTTTTGGTCAGCGCTTAACATCAAGGTCTTTAGCGCTGGTGAGAGGGATGACATAAGGTATGGAGCAGCACCAAAATGAAAGGGCGGGGGAAACGGGAGATCCCCAAGAAAACCAGCCAACCAGCGGATGATTCCCACATGCGAAAATCCAGGTACCGACCCCGCCGGGAATCAAACTCGTATCGTCTTGGTGGGAGGCGAACTGTCTGACCATTCGGCCACCGCAAACTACGTGTTGTGGTTCGGTTAAAAAAGAACATAAAACACATTACAATTTACTGGAAAGCGTTAAAAGCAAGTATTTGTAGAGTGAAATGCCTTTTATTAAGCGAAATTGAACTAGACAAGTGGTACATCTTGTGAAGAAAAGCCTTATTTGGAGCAACTCTTATTTTCTCTTGTCATTTGTTCTCTGCTTCATATTGTCGCTGATAGATCACATTATTATGTTTTCTGTCCTGGTTGATTCCAACTTCGTTCTTGTTTATGGTTCAATCTGGATTGTAATATTTACCGAAAACACATTTTGTTGATCCATGTTAGCTATACATTCAGTCTGAGTCGACTCCACTCCAAGTTCAACTTGGATTGAAGTTTTACCCTAAACGTAGTAAGAGACGTGAAGGAAAACACAGGAGCCACATCTGGTTCAAGAATTTTAAGCCCTGAACGACATCAACTAGCCATAATTTCTGTGAGTCTTGGAATGGAGATGGGTGAAGAAAATCTGAGCTTGGGTAAGACTACGATGGTAATACTAGAGTGTATATCATTTTTTACACTTACCCTGATTTTACACCTACTTTTTGTGGTCCCATTTGCTGCTTTTACATAAGTAATTATCCTCTTTTTACACTTTCCTGCTTTTTACAACAATTTTTCCAGGTCCCTTGGAAGTTTTAAAAGGGGTTCCATTATGTTTACAAAACTAGGCGTTGCACAATTTTTTATTTGTCTCACATAAAGGATCCTTTTAGCACTTGCAAAGTAAAAAAGAGGACAAAGTGTGATTTCATAGTCTAGCATGCATTTATGAAACTGTAAAAAAGGACTATTCAATTTTGTTGCCATAAATCATTACAGCATTCTGCAGATATGAAACTCAACTTCTGTGTGTTAACAAAATTACAGAACCCAATAATGGCAAAATAAATGTTGAGTGTTTAGTAACTTAAATACTCTATTGTAACTCGCTGGTTTGTTAAACAGGTCACGTTGCTGCTAGTGAACTATTTTGTACTAGCCTCAGCAAGGTTATTATGCTAAAAGCAACTAGTTGTCAGGTATGTCAAAACTCCTCACAAAATGACACCTGTATCTCCAGCTCAGATAAGAGGAAGAATAGCAAGCAAAACTATAACTACACTGAAGTTCCGTACTACTAGATAAGATACATAATTATTAGGTACTGACATTTTCCATTCAGTTACTAGCAATTACAGTAAAATCTAAGTTTTTTGCCATTACTTTAATTATATTTTCGTGCCTGATACACTCATTTGTGTGTCGCACACAAACATACAAAAAAGTAACAAACACAGATACAACAGCATTAAACATTAACAATTCAGTTTGTTGAGAGGTACGTGTTTCATGTTTCCAACTTGTGATGCACCATCCATATCACATTTACGTTCGTTACAGAACACACCTATTGGGTTCAAACATACATAGATTAGAATTTCCTTGCCATATTCTTAAAACTGTCTTTTAAAATACCACACAGCTCTCTGTAATTGTTTACATTCCCAAATAAAACAGGAATTGTTAATCATGATACTGTATTTACTTTTAAAATACAAAAATAAATGAAACTAGCTACATAGCAGCTTCCGTACACATTCATTAATTCCAGTTATGCATGTGAAGTAATTGCAAGGTCCTAAATTTGAAATTCATCACAGAATAAAATTTTAAAAAACTCTTTGAACGCCACTCAATTACGTACAGTATGTTGAATTTCTGGACAAAACAAACTTAATACAATACATATGTTATTTCAGAAACAAAGAAAGTATAAAATTACTGTCCAAAATGTTTTATGAACTCTTGATACAATTCAACATGGTAGAGTGCCAGCTCTAATGCAAAATGCACAGAGACAGTAACCAAACAATATTGTGTGTCCCGTACACACATCGAAATCCAACACATTTGTACACAATTCTTCTCACAAAAATGTGTGTGCTGACTGAAAGGAACTTGCTCAAGTGGTATCAACACTGTACTTCATTTTTTTATACGCAGTTTCTGAGATGGTGTCCATGTGACCAAACAAACGCTCATTCTCTAACACCACTACATCATCGTTGTCTTCATTATCATCAGAAAGGGGATCATTTTCGAATGAGAAATCTGAACGTAGAAGAAGGAAGTCAAGCGGTGTAACATTTTGAACCTAGAAAAACGAAAAAAAGGAATGTTAGATGTATGCATGTTCTAACTATACAAAACTCATTTACTCTCATTCATACAATGCCTTACAGGATCTCTTTCCTTTTTCCAATATAGCTTTCAACTATGCAAGCGAACATTTTGACAGTTCTAAGCATTCTGCCTCAAAGCTTCAAACTAAATACCAAGATGTTTTACCGGTACTTACGTGCCAAATTGCAGACAGACATATAGCGGATCTGGAGGAGGGCAGCCCGCCCTTGGCGCCATTTTAGAAAGGGTGCCGAAAATGTTTACTCAGGAAGGAATGGAAATATGATGAGGCGCAAACCACAATTCTTGCCCCAGGCAAAGGAAAGCTTAGGTCTGTCCTCGAGACAGAGAGAGAGAGAGAGAAAGAGCGAGAGAGAGTAGGTATGATTGTGTACACGCATGTATATTTTTACTGTAAAATTTAATCTGTTCCTATTTAAAACTGAACTGTGAGTGAGAATGTGCTTCACAGACTTGTATAAATGTGTTTTATGGCAGTCTTTAAAATTAGGGTTGTTTACCCTTGCTAACCTGTGTTATGAATTCAATAGACGAAATGAAATAAAATGTTTTGACGGAGGAGCATTGATTATTTACAATTTTCCTCTCAAAGTAAACTCTATTTTTACATAGAATATACACTTTAAGGATTAACACAGTCCTCTAAGTTTAGACAGAACAAACTCAAAATAACACCAGAATTTTTTCAACTAGCAAGATGGTTGTGTATTGATTTTACGAAATATAAATGCCACTTTTTAAATCGTAATTATTATTTGGGATCGTCCACATTTTAAAATCATCCACTCATGCTTTCCCCTGCCAAGGTTATTGTAACTGACTGGGAATTGACTGTATTGCATTTTCGTCTTCACTTTCAGATTTAGTGTAGAGACAAACGTTTCTCACAACATACAAAATTTTTTCATTTCTTGTTTGAAATTTTTTAACATGTGCCACAGTATAAATGTTTTAGATACGAGAATTCTACTGTGCACGAATTAATTGAATTTATTTTCAACAGCAAAAGAGGGATTCAAAGATTATTAAAGTACACATTAAAATGGTGGTCAATTCTTTATCCTGGTGTTACGATAAGGGCTATCCAATTACAGTACTTACATTTCTATTATGTTTCAATTAAATTAATATTAAAAATTTTAATACAACTACCTAACTTAAAACTAAAAATTTTAATACCTATTACAACAAAGATTAAAACACATAATTTCAAGTTTCTAATGAAGTTGTGAAGTAAAATTTTCCAGGACTTATGCCTTTGGAAATGACCCAAAGAATAAGTTTTCTTCACACACATCATACACAAAGCAAGGAAACAATGACATAATCTATCTAGCATAAATTAATTTTATTGCAATAAAAGTGAAAACAATGATAGTAAAAGTATTATATATATATATATGACGAATTTCCCCAACGTTCCTTATTAGTATCTAGAAACGTGTACGAATAAAATGGCATAACCGGTATTTTAAATGCAGATTTTTAAAACAGGCCATACAAACAGACCATGCAAACAACCACAAACAGATAGTTCAAAATCCAACATTCCTCTATCCGATCGTATGTATATGTAAAGTCGGCAAAAATGTGAAGAACATCTGTAATGCGTAATATAACTGTTACAGAAACCTTCTTTAAATTTTTTATTGTAATGTATTAAAAACAATAACAAGGAAAAAACAGCACTTAATGCAAAAATAACTTAAAAGAAAAAAAAATTGAACATTTATCCTTTACATAAACAAATGTATGAAAGTAAAAAACTAAATACTATTTATGTAAAACGTACCATTTTCTGGCCCATAATATATTTCAAATATTTTACAAACATTATTTTCCACTATACAATAGAGGGTAATAAGGTTATGTTCGCATTCCTCGAGCCGAAACCCCCTTTAAATATTTCCAAAGCAAATTTTTTCACAAAAATAGTATCCATGTTGTAATGTGCCTGGCCTACCAGTCACATTCGTTCATACATTTACAGTATTCAGTTAATTGGAGTGCACATCTGGATTTAGAAATGTACATGGATGTTTGCTCCATGTCTCTGAGCTTCAAAAATGTTATTACTGTTCTTTTAAACACTGCAAGCATTTGAGTGGGAGTGGTTGCTTATTCCCTGTGTCAGTATAATGCCAGTGTAGTTTTTAAATAAACAGTAATATGTACGTATTATTGGTAACCTATAGAAGCAGTAGACAGCACCCGAAGACTGGATATTTCAGGAGGGCCCAGTACTGTAAATTGAAAGACTCTTAAAATATGTTTGTAAAAGTGGGGTGTGGGTGGTATGTGGGTCAAACTACACTTGGGTAGTTTTTGCACTCTGACGAAAAGTGCCACCATGCCAGCAATCTGCCGTAGTAGAAATTGATACCCATATCCTGCTGCAAGGTATTGTTTTACTGTATGTGAAATGCCTTAATAAATTCACGTAACGGCTGTGATAACCATGTGGATTGATTACGTTGGCCGCGTGGTTCAGCAGATGGTTGACGATGGGATGGGCGGACGGAGTGAAGCGTATGAGGGTGGGCAATAGAGCCAAGAGTCAAGGTCACATTGCTCGCGGCATTGCCATGTTGCAGCTTACTGCGCACAAACTATCTCGGGGGTGATTTAGCGAGGCAAAGCACATACCACTAAGTACTGAGTGGTTTCACACGTGTATTGAATGAAAATATTGACATAAGTCGTAGCGTTCATTCACAGATGCAGAAAAATTAAAGATTATCAGTGAAGCGGAAGAGATGGGTAACCGTGCTGCGGGAAGAAAAGACGATGTCAACGAATTGTGTGTGCAAGATTGGAGGAAAAATTAAGACAAGCTACTAATGGCCAGTGGTAAGAGACGTGCATTTAGTAGTGCGGCAGCGAGGTTCCTAGAAATTATATTAATAAATAAACACAGTATAGGTAAGTGTGAATATCAAATTTTAATGTACAACATACCATGTTTACATTATGCACAGTTTTTTCTTAGACATTTATGTGAACCAAGTTTTGTGTCTGGGACGAGAGGCGTGCTTTATCGGTCGTTCGTTGCCCAGCGCACAACATGGAAGTGGGAGTGAGAGAGCAAACTGTAAACAGCTGGCAAGGTCACGCACGCTCAAGCCTAGTCAGATAACTTTCTTATCTGTCGCCCGCTACGTTGCCACGCAGCACTCTCGCCCACCTTCTATTTGTCATTGTTGTTAAATATCAGGACCTAAATATATGTTTCACTTTGTAATTCTTTATGATTTGTGACTGTTAAAAGCAAACTGGTACAAAAAGGTTTATTTTACTTGCAGATCTGCTGTGAAACTTTTTTCCCCACAATGTCATTTAAAAACAAGGGTGCGGGTCTGACATGGGGGCAGGTGGTATTAGTTAAGTGTAATTATTTTCCTCTTTTAATGTTTGTACTAGCTAGTCCCCTTTTCATCAGCCAAGGAAGCTCAATTACTGTAGTTTGTTTTTGTAATGTACAATAATGAAAGTGTTGTTAAAATGCTGAATATTAAAAGATACTATTGGGTGTAATGTGACGTGCACTGGGACGTAGCACTTACTTGGCCTCTTATCATACAGTAATTTCATTTTTTTTTTGTCGTAAAATGTTTTTTTCTCTGTTTATAACAAATTAAGTAGGCCAACTTAACCAGGTATAAGGATGTATACGGCGGGATCCAACCTATTAATTGGGGATACAAGTAGAGAATTTTACATTAAAACTTATTTTTTTTATTTTAACTTTGACTGTTACAGCAAGAGAAAAGTATAAAATTTTACCTGTCAATTTTATCGGATGTATGTCGTGTTTGGACGCATTTTAAAGCTAATTTAATTTCAAGCAACTTTTCTAAGTAAACTTTTCTGTTATTTTGCCTTGTTTTAATTTTTTTAAATTTCAAGTAGCCTCTTAGCTTGCTTCTACTGGAATAGGATTTATGTGGCAGGCTAGTCGTAGTTCTCTTGCTTGGAAGCACGTACAGAGAAGTGCTGGCTTTTAAAATTTCAAATAAGCTCGGAGCTAGCCAGTGCTTAGATAGATTTATCTGGCAGGCAGGTCAGAGTTCACTCACTTGGAGGCACGAACAGGGACGTGCTGGAATGCGGGGACTCTGCAGGGCGTTTCTCGATCAACGTGGGTGGTAGTGTCGTGTGCAACAACACTAAAAAGGTGGAGATCCGCGACAGATTGAGGACGCTGCACATCCCCAATTAACAAACTAATGGATATTTAGCTGGTAGTATGGAGTAAAATGCGTTGTGAATTTATCAGTATCTATGTTACATACAATTTTTAGGTTATAAACGTCAATTAACCAGCTTTTTAGGCAAGTTGGATCCTGATGTATCTCTCCGCCGCTCGGTCGAGTAAGTCAGAGTGTTCGCCTGGGAGTTTAGTTAGTTTGGGCGTCATGGCGGAAGGAGGAGGACGTGTTGGACGGG
>PNEQ01008314.1:20855-45767 GCA_003012365.1 Medauroidea extradentata
TTGTGAAGCCTAGAGGGCGGATTCGGGAGTAAAGTGGGCGGTATTGCCTGCGATGCTTTGTTGTTCATCATTTTTCTTTGACTGGTTAGTATATCTAAGTAGGTAGGTGCACTGAACATGTGCACAAGTGGATATTACGTTTTGTTAGTTTACTAGACTGTCGGGAATTGTAGCAATGTGTATTCTGTAGTTTTTTTTTTGTTGCTGGTTGCGCAAACCCAGGCATATCACGTCTGCAGAAAGACCTGGACGAACACTCTAGACTACGTCAAGTTAAGCACTGATATCACCCTTTAATGTTTACGTTTTGAAGCTGAAAAGCTTACTGGAATGAATTTAAGTGGTTAAGCAGTGAGTGTTCGATGTACAAGTGAACCATTTATATATATATATATATATATATATATATATATATATAAAAGAAAAAGAAACCCTTTTTTCCTTTTTTTTATATATGCCCACTTAAATGTTTTCTCTCTACGCGGACACCGTTCGAAATACCTCACGCTATCCGGGCATGTAAAACCAATGGAAAGTACTCCTAACTTCTAAAGGACTTGTCAAAGTCATCGCTCGCCGAAATCAGCTGCCGCCGGTAATGGAAGAGAGCTGCAAGGAATAAACAGCACAACAGACGAGCAGAAAGAGAGCGTGCACCGTCACATTCTGCCGCCCCGAACAGGGACATCATAACCTCCAAAATAATCTTCTAGATAGCAACAACGACAGTCGAACAGAGAGGGAGCGGACTCGCCACATTCTGGCGCCGAGGAACAGGGACCTGAGGGAACCAAAGTACCTCGGGGGGGCCCTAGGACCCACAACAACAGCCAGCCCGTCCAGTGCCAGGACAGCGGCAGCTCCAGGGCAGCGGCAGTATCAGTCGCCGCCGGCGGTGTTTACAAGTGCGGGCAGGTAGCCGCTGTGAGCCGTTCTAAATTGTTATCAAGTACTGTTTTTTTTGTGTGCCCTATGTTACCGAGAAGACAACAAGCGGTATGTGAACATAGTTTTTTTTGTAAGTGCAGGTAAATTAATAAAACACATTAATTACAGTAATACACTTTGTCTCACTTAGGAAATCAGTCGTAAATGTAATCTAAAATCATGGCAGCTACAGGAAAAAGTTTATTAGACTTAGTAAAAGAAATGTTAGAGGCACAGACTAGGGCAATAATAGAAACACAGACTAGGACAATAGGAGTAACAAAAGAACTAATAGGTGAAATTAGAGAACTGAGGAGGGAGGCTAAGGAGCGTAAAGAAGAGCAGAAAAAGGAAATTAAGAGTTGTGCAGAAGTCTTTAATAGACCAGAACTGGTTGTAGATGTAGGCCTAAAGGAACAAACGGTGACACAGGTGCAGGATGGTAAAGGTGAGGTTAGGCCTATTAATGACATTAATTTTATGTACCATGAGAGGGCAGGTAAAGGAATTAAGGGAACTGAAGCGGTGACTGATGTGAAACTATTAAGGAAAGGCAAATTTATTAGTAACTGGGGGGTGAGATTGCAGAACTTTGAGATGAACAGAGAATTTTTAGGGCCAGACAAAAATTGTTACAATGTGTTGTTGGTCAGAGAGGTAGAACAGTGGGGGGTGCAGGAATGGCACCTAGATACAGTGACGTTGACAGGCTAGAAAGAACTGGGGGGTGAAGTATGGGTTTGGAAGCTGGATGTGCAGAGATGTATTGGGGTGCAGAGAAGAGTCGAGCGATGGGGGGTGCAGGAGTGGACACGAGGAAAGGTGAAGATCAAGGTTAGGGTTGACAGTGTGTACCCTGTGTTGTGCTCAGAGGAGCAAGAGGAATGATGTGGTGTGAGGGACCTTATCGACAGGGTACAAAAACATGTGTGTAGTATATAATTTTTTAATGAAAACATTTTACAAGTTAATCAAAATTATTATATGGGTTATGGCACCACAAGGGTTATGACAACATGGGAATTATGTAAGTAGGTACCTTCAGTACGTTAAGAATGTTGATGTTTGTGAAGCTTGAGTAAGGTTGTTTATCCAGTTTTTCACCTTGTGGGCAAGGTAGAAGTAACTGAAATATTAAATTTTTAAATAAAACTTTGGTAATGTATAGGTACATAATTAGAAATTTCTTGACATTGGTCAACCCTGAGGTTTATTATGGATTCATGTAGAGGCTTGAGAAATAATTTATGTTAATGTAAACAAATATTGAAGTTGGGGTAATATGAACAGGTAGAGGTTAATTACGCAGACGTTAATAAAGCAGTAGAGAAAATAACAATTATTATTTGAGAAATTAAATTTGGAAATGATTAGATTACCTGTATTTGAGGTGTAGCAGCAGTATAAACAAATGTTGTGGTTAGGTCTCAAGAGTTAAAATTTGGCGAACATAAGGCGTTATAGATAATTATGGTAATGGGAAGAGGTCAAGGGAGTTAATGGTTTGAAGTTGAAGTTAGAAACTGGTTAATATAATTGTGGTTTTGATTAAATTAATGAACTGCAAAGGGGAGTGCTGCAAAGGGGAGTGCTGCAAAGGAGTAATGGGAGGAGGAAGTGGTTGTAGTGGGAGAAGGTGTGTGAATGGAGGTATGAATCGTGTGTTGAGTAAGAAGCGTCGACGTTGTGAGGTTATGTTAAGGTGATTTGGGAGCCTTCGTCGTGGAGCAAATAAGGTTGGCCCTGTGTTGAGGAAGTTGTTGATGGTGTTGAAGTTGGCCTCGTCGTGGTGCAAATAGGCATATATTTGTTGTTTTATTGTGGTTGTGGCCTCGTCGTGATGCAAATAGGCAGGTATTTGTTTATAATTGGTGGAAGGGTGCCTCATCGTGGTGCAAATAGGTACGCCTTAAGTAATTATAGAGTATATGTTGCTGTATGAATTTGTGAAGTAGTAATGGTGTTTGAGTGGTAAGAGGTAATGGTGCAGCCTCCCAGTACTATTGAAATTTAATGAGTAATAGGTAATTATATGCTTTGTTGTTGAAGTTTGTTATAAAAAACTTAATGCTGACCAGTGTAATTAAGTTGATAATGTGAAGTGAAATTTGGGTGCTGCTACAAATCAATTGTATCTTCAATTTATTTTATTTTATTTTTTGTGGAAATTTGTGATGGTTAATTAATATGGTTAATTTGAACGAGGAAAACAACGGTATTAGTGGTAAAGTCATTTGGTATTAATAGTGTTCTTCTCAGGGTTGATCATAATAAGTAGTTGAAGTATTAATGGTGTCAGTTGAATTTGTTATGAAAGGTGTACCTTGGTAGTTAATTACCTTTGTAAATGTGTATGCTAATCTGGCTTTTGATTGCTCTTGGAATGTTTGAATACTTTTTGTGTTGGTGTGGTGCCATAAAGTATGCCTAGACGTAGTAAAATTGCAGCTTAAATTTTCGATATATATATTTTTTTTGTGAAATGTATTGGATACAACAAATGTTTAGTGCAGAAGGAATATACATACATACTTACAAGTGAGATGTAACCATTGTAGAGTTGAGGTGACAACAGAGATAGAATAGCATTGTATTGTAACATTTTGCTATCACTACTGTACACTAGACCCCCGATTTTACGAATACTCACGGTTCCTCTCATCGCATTCGTAAAATCGCTACCTTCGTAAATTCGATAGCGGCTTATTTTGCCCCCCCCCCTCCCTCCTTAACAGAAAATTTTAAAATTGCATTTTTTCTGCAAAGTGTCTCTAGGCCCCGACTTCCGTAGCGTTTTGCGGGAAATTTATTAACGTAATAATGTAAACATAAGTTGATATCAGTAGCCAGACGTCACACTGTTGAGCGGTAGATATGACCGACCCTTGTCCCCAAAAAATGAGAAAATCGAGATTCCGACGAGATTCCGAGCGTCTTCTCTCGAGCGAATAGCTCGACTCCCGTAGCATTTAACGGAAAAATAAAGTAAGTAATAGTTTAAATATAAATTTATATCAATAGTCCGACGTCTTACGATCAAAAGAACACCGATAAACAATAGATATGACCAATCCTTTTCCTAAAAAAATGAAAAAATCGAGATTCCGAGTGTCTTCTCTCAAGCGAATAGACCGAATTCCGTAGCATTTAACGGAAAAATAACGCAAGTGATAGTTGAAATATAAATTTATATCAATAGGCAGACGTCTTACGATCAAAATAACACCGCTAAACAATATATATGATCGACCTTTGTCCTAAAAAGAAAGAGAAAACCGAGCTGTAGAGTGCCTTCTCACGAGCGAATAGCCCGATTTGTGTACCGTTTAATGAAAAAAGTAGGCATTCCTTACTAGTAAATTGGCCTTGTAAATTATTCACCAAAGAAAAAAGGAATAAGCGGATGTATTCATTGCGCAGTTTTATATAACTTAACGTAAAAACATTTCCTCGACGTTGTTGATGTATTGTACGAGAACGTAGATACTAGTAGCGTGCAGAGTGGACAGATAGCGCAACTGTACGAACGTTCACAAGATGATGGATAGATAGCGGCACCGTAGCATATATCGACGTTGTTCCAAAAACGCCATTTTGTGACGTACTTACCTAAAAATCGTCGAGAATTACATTTATTTAATTAGGAGTTACGGGATTACGTAATACACGAACGTCTATTTATTTTCCAAGTTCTACATACCCGGAGACAAATGTTTGTTCACTTGGAAAATAGGTAGCGCTATTATCGTGCTCACTTGTGAAACGCACGTTTTACGACACGCAGGAACACATTGTTTAAGCAAATTATGCGCCAATTTATTGTTTTAAGTACGTATGGTGTTAACGCAATAAAGAAAAATATCACGCTATTATTTATAGGGTTCGTGTAAAAAAGCAAACTCATTCGGCGCGAGACGAGAGAGATATAAGACGTCGTGAAACAGCCTAGAAGGAGGCTGTACTATCATTAAATGAGCATATGCGCATGCGCTGGAACTTTGCGTCTATAGTACGACCTCAATATAGATCCTAATACGTCGTAGTTGACGGAGACAGGCCGGCCGGCTTGGTACAGGCGGCGCCGGCGCCGCACGGTTTTCAAACTGTCACTGCCGCATTTTTTAACGGATTTTCGCTATTATTGTTTTATTTTTTATATTGTGACTTACCAAGTAATAACTGCAACTCTACAATTCATATATTAATGCCGTGAATTAGATACAGTGTGTTTTATTCATTGTCAACATAATTCCTTACAATTTTTTTTTGTCATATAATTTTGTTATTTTTTGAGGGTTCCTGAGATTGTATTCGTAGAATCGCTACCTTCGTTAAATCCAGGGTTCGTAAAATCGGGGGTATAGTGTATATTGTTTTGAACCTTGAAAACACCACCAAGAAAATACCACACTTGTCTTTGATACACAAGCTTATTTACTAAGTACGTTGCTACTCTTGTTTTTTGTGAATTGCTGTTTGGAGTTCTGTAATAAATTACATTAATGATGATTTTGTTTATTATAAGTTTAATTAATATTAAGGTTTCAAGTGAATTAAATTCCATTTAAAGTGATTATGACTGAGCATGATCGTGTTGTAACTTGTTTGTTTATGAAGTTGTTGAACATTGTGAACATGGATCGAATTATAGACTTCTTATCGTGTAGAATCAAAATAATGAGTGACATAACATATTCATGAGTTTGCTGCAACTTTTCAGTTTATACTGCTCGACTTGTAGCAACAGGCTAGGTCACCCAAGGGTTTATTTGATGTGTTTTGGTTTGGAAAAAGGAAAATTTTTTTGTGTGGTAAAAGCTGGGTCTGTTTGTATTTTTTTGTTGTTTATCATCTCGTGGCCATTGATGGCTGTTAACTTGATGTAAAAGGGAAGTGCTGTAAAAGGAAGGGTATTATGCAGAGAAGGGTTATGTGAAGAAGTTGTTTTAGTATGTGGGGATGGAATTGTTGATTTTTGGGCACCTTCGTCATTGGTCCAATGGGGTGTACCCAGTGTTTAGGTCACTCTCGTCGTTGTTCCACAGGAGTGTACCATATTTTTATGTCTTTTTGGGGATTGATAAGTGGATGGTACAGACTTCCTGTAATCAACTGAACTTTGCAAAGCCAACCAAGTAGTATATGTTGTAATGTATTAGTAGTAAGAAAAGTAATGGATTGCAGATTATTTGAATTTTTTTTGTTACATTGAAATTAAGGGTGCAACAACAGTGTGCTGCCACAAGCCGATGCATAAATTTAAAAGGTATATTTTTCAATTTATTTTTTTTATTGTTTACATTATATATTACATTATATACAATGGTGCTGAATAAATGTTTCATGCTCAGTAGTGGAGTAAAGGAAAATAATTATGTTAACAATATACTGTATTTGGATAAATTCTAAGTGTGGTGGTGTTTTAGAGGTCATGAAAACAGCAATGTTGTAGAGCATGCTAGTAAGAGTGATTTGCACATGTGTATTCATTGATGTAGTATAGTTCATGAAACTTAACTAATCATTGTAATAATGGAACACTGGTATGTAGTTTATGTAAAACTTTGGAATGCATAAGGAACCAAAATGGTGATGAGCTGTTATACTAAGAGTGTACTTAACACTTATGGTTTGTTCCTCGGGAAAAGCCATTGCGTGTTAAGTGGGGGGTTGTGACGTGCACTGAGACGTAGCACTTACTTGGCCTCTTATCATACAGAAATTTCATTTTTTTTTGTCGTAAAATGTTTTTTTTCTCTGTTTATAACAAATTAAGTAGGCCAACTTAACCAGGTATAAGGATGTATACGGCGGGATCCAACCTATTAATTGGGGATACAAGTAGAGAATTTTACATTAAAACTTATTTTTTTTATTTTAACTTTGACTGTTACAGCAAGAGAAAAGTATAAAATTTTACGTGTCAATTTTATCGGATGTATGTCGTGTTTGGACGCATTTTAAAGCTAATTTAATTTCAAGCAACTTTTCTAAGTAAACTTTTCTGATATTTTGCCTTGTTTTAATTTTTTTAAATTTCAAGTAGCCTCTTAGCTTGCTTCTCCTGGAATAGGATTTATGTGGCAGGCTAGTCGTAGTTCTCTTGCTTGGAAGCACGTACAGAGAAGTGCTGGCTTTTAAAATTTCAAATAAGCTCGGAGCTAGCCAGTGCTTAGATAGATTTATCTGGCAGGCAGGTCAGAGTTCACTCACTTGGAGGCACGTACAGGGACGTGCTGGAATGCGGGGACTCTGCAGGGCTTTTCTCGATCAACGTGGGTGGTAGTGTCGTGTGCAACAACACTAAAAAGGTGGTGATCCGCGACAGATTGAGGACGCTGCACATCCCCAATTAATAAACTAATGAATATTTAGCTGGTAGTATGGAGTAAAATGCATTGTGAATTTATCAGTATCTATGTTACATACAATTTTTAGGTTATAAACGTCAATTAACCAGCTTTTTAGGCAAGTTGGATCCTGATGTATCTCTCCGTCGCTCGGTCGAGTAAGTCAGAGTGTTCGCCCGGGAGTTTAGTTAGTTTGGGCGTCATGGCGGAAGGAGGAGGACGTGTTGGATGGAGCAGAGGGGTTGTGAAGCCTAGAGGGCGGATTCGGGAGTAAAGTGGGCGGTATTGCCTGCGATGCTTTGTTGTTCATCATTTTTCTTTGACTGGTTAGTATATCTAAGTAGGTAGGTGCACTGAACATGTGCACAAGTGGATATTACGTTTTGTTAGTTTACTAGACTGTCGGGAATTGTAGCAATGTGTATTCTGTAGTTTTTTTTTGTTGCTGGTTGCGCAAACCTAGGCATATCACGTCTTCAGAAAGACCTGGACGAACATTCTAGACTACGTCAAGTTAAGCACTGATATCACCCTTTAATGTTTACGTTTTGAAGCTGAAAAGGTTACTGGAATGAATTTAAGTGGTTAAGCAGTGAGTGTTCGATGTACAAGTGAACCATTTATATATATATATATATATATATATATATATATATATATATAAGAAAAAGAAACCCTTTTTTCCTTTTTTTTATATATGCCCACTTAAATGTTTTCTCTCTACGCGGACACCGTTCGAAATACCTCACGCTATCCGGGCATGTAAAACAAAAGGAAGTACCCCTAACTTCTAAAGGACTTGTCAAAGTCATCGCTCGCCGAAATCAGCTGCCGCCGGTAATGGAAGAGAGCTGCAAGGAATAAACAGCACAACAGACGAGCAGAAAGAGAGCGTGCACCATCACATTCTGCCGCCCCGAACAGGGACATCATAACCTCCAAAATAAGCTTCTAGATAGCAACAACGACAGTCGAACAGAGAGGGAGAGGACCCCGTCACAGTAAGAGTAGTACGTAATTAGTGACGGGTCCCTCTAGAATTTCATAGGCTGCTGATGTAACTATTAAAGACATAAATATTCCTTTCAGATCAGTTAGTATGCTTGTGAGATAGTGAAATAACTTTGAATTGAAATTTGTGTAAATTCTTGTTATATTCAGTTATTTTCTTCTCTTTAATTAAGTTTCACCATACATAAAGTTCTGGGCCTAGAATATTCTCCGATCAAGGCGACGCTCTTCGAGGCAGCACCAGTCTTCCAGCAAGGGAGGTACTATGTGCTGTCAGTCAGCATAGAGATAACAGGCCTGGCAGTTGTGTCAGTTCGTTGTGCTGCTCGTCAGCAAAACGCAGGGCCAGAATACCAAATGGATGTTTAGTTGTCCTTCAAACTAGTGAAATTTAAGGATGTCTGTCACATTACAACTTAAAACGACTTGGTAGTGATGCTTCTTTTTATGAGTCTGAAAAGCTGGTATAACCTTTGACATGAAGCCTCAAGGAAGATAAATGTGTTGTAGTATTTTATTTGTGGTGATCATGCTTATCTCCGGTAAAACTGTGAACTAATACGTGTACCTTTTTTGTTTGTGTTAAAATAAGTTTAAAATAATAGTATCGAACCTCACATCAGAACCCTAATACCTCATTGCTCAAGCCAAGGCTGGAAAGCAAACTTTTCTGGAGCCATCAAACCAAATGTGATTCAAAACAAATACATATTAGGTACACAATACAAAGCTTAAGAAGTGAACTTTCTTGGTGCTGCTCTCATGCTAGAATGACAATACAGTGGATTCTCTATGTATTGAAACCTGATGGATTGAAATACCTGCATCCATGGAACACATTCTGGGGCCGATTAATTTATTTTACAGCATTTTAAGACCACATCCATTGAAATCCCTCATGTATTAAAATTTTTTGTCAGTCCCATGAGAAACGGTGGATAGAGAATCCACTGTATTACCAGTACTGCCAACTGCTGCATGCAAAAGAGCTGAGTCCATAGATAATTATGCGCTAGTGTATGCTATAATGAATCAGCATTGTGATGACAAACACTTCCATAATACCGTAAACACCCACATACCAAGCGCATAATTTTTCCAAAATTTGGATGTCAAAAAGTGGGGTGCGCGTCGTACATGGAAAATTTCCATTTTGAGGGTTGGCGCGAACGGTAAACTTGGCGACAGTGCGAGTTGCTGGCACTCGCGGGAGACTTGGCAACTGCGCGGATGACTTGGCCGTTGTTCCGGATGCTCAGGAATGCGACTGTTTACAGGTACTTCATGTCACCATTGTGTCGTGTACAGCAGGCATTGTTCTTTCTCCGCGTTTCATAGTGTTATCAGCCCGGTACAATATTGAAACGGCTTCGTTCATTTACTGCCGGTGAAAAGTTAAAAGTAGCTGAGGCCGAGAATATCGGTAATCGTGCGGCAGGCAGAAAATTCGACATATCAGAGTCTTGCATCAGGCAGTGGCGACAAGACAAAGTGAAGTTGCAAGAATGCAATGTGAACAGGCGTGTTTTCAGGTGCATGAAAGCCAAGTTTCAACCCGTTGAAGAAAGATTGTATGCATACGTAACTGAATTACGGCAGTTTGGATATGCGGTTACGACGGAGATACGCCAGATGCAGGCTTTGAAGATTGCGCGGGAATTGGGTGTAAATCAAGAATTTAAAGCTATTGCGAATTGGATTTACCGTTTTTATAAAAGAAATGGTTTATCCATACGACGAAAAACCAGTGTTTAGTCAGCGACTTTCAGAGGCGAGTTGAATTTATTTGCCTGAATATCAACACTGTTGTTTTCTTGTGATGTATTGTGATGTTTGTTGGTCATTGTTTTGAATTGCGGCCGGCCAAAGCCAACGTAGCCGTATCAATTCCGCCGATTTTTAAAGCGTGTAGTAGTATTTTAGAGTCAGAAAAAAAATTAAAATTAAAAAAATTTTTTTTTCCAGATTTGAATTTGAAAATGTGGGTGCGTGTAGTACGTGGGTGTTTACGGTAATGAGAATATTGTAGAAGAATAAAACTAGAACACAACATATCCTAAGAATCATGTATGTGGACAACCAATAAATAGAACAAATTAAGGATTTATTCCTCTGTTTAGTCATTCCAACATGAAGGTACGTATTAAGGTACGTACCTTCATCTTGGAATGAATAAAATATTAAATCAGTGTCGCTTGCGCTAACTTCTAAGGCCCTGCACAGGTCTAGAAGTGTCAAACCTCCATGTACTTGGAGGAAGAGAATTAAAATTCACATAACAGTACCGAAATTAGCTGATGTCAGTAATAATTTCACATTAAAAATAAATTAGTACAATACAAATAAAATAAGTGAGAGATTTCCTAATCATAACATACATATTAATAAATAAAATTAGTTAATTAGCAATATGAATTGAAGCTAAAATTGCAATATTAAAATATATTAATTACATTATAAGCATATACAATAGACAGATGCATTAGTAGTTACGTGTTGGTACTTGTGCTTCTGTCTTTTGTATATACTGATAGCTTAGCAGCCTCTTTCTATCATTTATCATTACAGTATTACATTATAAGTTTCAATTGAAAAAGTTCACTATCTTGAAGTGTCCATGGAGCAATAATATTAATAAAATGTATACATACTGTAATACTACAAGAGAAACAAAAGGTATACCATATTCACCCATGTACCCCGCGCACCGTTTTTCCAAAATTGTGATCACCAAAATTGGGGTGCACTGCTTACATAGATAATTTGTATTTGAAGTCTGTGCGCCACATGGGTCGGTACTTGGCGCGCGTGGAGACTTGGCAACAGCGCGGGAGGCAACTGGCTAGGCAAGCACGCACACACACAGGCAAGCAGGCAGAGGAATGTGGCTGTACAGTTAGTCGAGCGCAATTGATAACTAAGCACGTGTGTGAGCTGCATTGATCTCGGCGCATAGCAGATAAGTTTTATCGGAGTGACAACGTATAAATTAGTATTTTGGCAGTTTGCTGATAAGTGAAAAGGTCAAAATATTTGCGTTCTTTTACGATAGGCGAGAAGCTTAAAGTAATTAAAGAAGCATAAGAAATGGAAAATGGCGCAGCAGGTCATAAGTACATCTCGGAGTCATGCATTAGAGACTGGCAGTAAATGAAAAATAAGTTACAGGAAAGTAACAAAACAGGAGGGCTTTCAGAGGAAAGAAAGCAACATTTCAGAATGTTGAAAAACGCTTGGTTGAGAACATAACCAAGTTACGGCAGTTCGGTTATGCCATTTCAATTGACGTGTAAAATGCAAGCTTTGAAAATTGCCAGAGAATAAGGGTACATCAAGAGTTCAAAGTGAGCACCAACTGGATTTATCAGTTTTACAAAAGGAATGACCTATCTGTGCGACGTAAAACTACCATTTGTCAGTGACTTCCTGAGGTCTAAACCGATAAATTGTTGCAGTGCCAACGGCTTGTCATACGTTTGCAGCAGAAGTATGCATACCTGCTGGAGCAAATGGGGAATGCAGACCAGACGCCCGTCTATTTCTAGATGCCATCTGATATTACAGTGGAGTCATGTGGCGCTAAATTAATGCAAGTACGAACAAGTGGCAACGAAAAGCAGCGATGCATCGTCATGCATACAGTTTTGGCCGACAGTAAAAAACTTCCTCCGTGTGTCATCTTCCGGCACCAGACAACTCCAAAGAACGAAAAATTGCCAGCTGGCAATTTCATAAGGGTGCAAGAGATAGGCTGTATGGACAACACTTCTGTGGTTGAATGGTTGAAGTGTGTACGGGAAAGGCACCCTGGAGCCGTATTAAAACATAGGAGCCTGCTAGTCCTGGACAATTATCGTGGCCACCAGACTGAAAGAGTTAAAAAACGTCTTCAGTAAGGGAACAACGACCAGGTTATCATCCCGGGTGGCATGACTTCGATGCTCTAGCCCCTAGACGAGTGCGCGAATCTGCCGTTCAAAACAAATTTGAAGACTATACACAGAACGGATGGCAAACGCAAAGCACACGTACACACCAACTGGTAGGCTGTAGAAACCGTCTCTCACACAGCTTTGTGTGTGGATAAAGACGACATGGGATCTTATCCCCGAAGATCTAGTGGTGAAGAGCTTCCGAAAATGCTTTGTTAGCAACACACTCGACGGGAGTGAAGATACCATCTTAGAAAGTGACACTGATGCCGAGGACAGGACAGCCCTAGTGAAGCAGAAGGAAGCAGCAGTGATGACTGCGATGATGTACCAGCCTAAGACTTTTTTCCCTAAAACTTCTCTTGCTCTATGTATACAAGATAACAAGGTAGGCAGCATTTCGATTTGTTTAAATGTCCTCTTAATTTTTTTAAAATATTTTTTTCCCAAACTTGTACCACTTACATGGGTGCAAGGGGGTACAGGGGAGAATACGGTACTCACGGAGTATTTTTTTGCCAATTTTAAACTTGCCCTATCGGATCCCGGGTGGTTTAACTCATGCTTAGAATTTCAGTATTTCTAAAAGAATTTTCCTTGGTTTTATGGCAATTAAGTTGGGGGTCAGTTTGGAATCAAGGTACTCTTTCGAGTTGATTTGGGCTTACACACCCAAATGTGGGCACTTTTGAAGCCTGCCCCCTCCCCATTTTTTTAAAGCAATTTTTTTTATTTTTAGCTCTTGCAATACATGGAAAAAACAGCAGCGTAAGTGAAATAAAGAATTTTTTGTCTGCGCTTCACATCTAGGTGCTGGTAAGGGGTAACATGAGGTGAGTATGGAGCAGTATCAGAATGAAGGACAGAATGTTTACCCACCTTGTACAATAGGGCGGTGCTGTTCATGTGATGCACTCGTACGTTGTGATCAAGACTAGTGCTAACAATGTATGGCTCAGTCTTGTGGCAAGCTATGGATGTGATGGCCCCTTGGAAACCTTTGTACCTTTTCGTAGACTTGTTGGGCCACCGCATGTCCAGGAGGTACATCTGTCCAACGGTGCTGCCAACAACAATATGCCTGCAACAGTCAAGGTCAAAGCAAAAAATCACAATACAGCTCACAAATTCTCTACTGTAATAACACTTCAGTCACATGAACAGTTTCCAACCACCAAGCACAAATTAACTAAGTGTAATTACATGCACCCTTAATATGTTATAATAAATTACTGCAGGCAGTATTATATCTGGTGCATTTTCCTGCATGTGAAGGCTGAAAGGAGAACAATAAGGGCACAGCTGGCACATGCATCACATGCTCCAGCTCAGCTGCATGCAAAACACTGCATTAGCAAGCACACTTTTTGTTTTGCTATTATTTAACCACATTTTTCAAAGCATGACATTATAATGGACCCGTTAAGTGAATTTCAATGAGAACATCCACACTACGTGCATATAAAACGAAATCAATGTGTGTTGAAATTTTTAAATTTGAAGTCGATTTGACGTAACTACAGCTACGTAAAGTTTGCGCTTTTAAAACGCCAGTGGAAACGTGCAATGACGTCACAAGCCATAGTACACCGAGCCTTGGCAAGCTAGCTGACTGCTGACACACTCCGGTGGAATTCCAGACTACGCTTGGTCTATATAAAATTATTTTTAAGTCTGTTACGGTGGTTCGTTTGGTTATACGTACATGTAGTCAATCATAAATTGCAACAAATGTTATATTTCAAAGGTATTTGAGTCAAAGGTTTTATAAAAGTTTAGTGTTACGCACATTGTTAAATCGCACAATATCAGAGCAATATCCTAGCACCGTAATAAGCAATAATACATTCAATAAACTTGTTTACTGGTGCAAACCACTACTATATTTAGTTATTTAAAACCCATATATTTACTTTACAATAGAACCACACCAAGTGTCGGCCACGATGGTGCAATGGTTACTCTCTGGGCTGATATTGGTAAACTTAAGTGAGTTAAATAATCTTTCGTATTAGTATAATATTGTTTCTCAGATTTTGCATGGAACCGTACATTCTTTATACAAATTTAATGTCTTGTATAATCAGTACTATATTGTATTTCATTACTGATGTTAAGTTCATATGCGATACTGTACATTAATTTATGCAGCAAATAATACTTCTAGGCTATTGTGTGGTTTTGGTTTAGCGTACCACAAAAAAACTGTTATTTATGTTGTATAACACTGCAGCACAAGCCTACTGCAGTACTACTTACCACTAATGATGGTGTGTTTATTGCGTAATATGTGAAGTAACGAGTGATTGAACATGCACAAAATAAACACATTTAGCCTACATGCAAGTTTAACCATATATGGCCTATTATTTTAATGTAGGTACAGTATCCTATTAGAGCACATAAAAAAATTACTTTCACGATTCACATTCAATTTAAATCACTGTTTCTTCCGTGCAAATATGCCATTTCAGACATCATACGTATTAATATGGTTGCGAAAATAGAAAACAGATGTTTAAAAAAAATTAACAATACAGTATATTTTTGTATCAGACGCTTGTAAAACTATCTAATAGTATTATTTTAAAAATATATGACGTGCGTGGGTTTTGAACCCGAATCCTTAAAAATAGCAGTAACTACCGTAACCAATACACTACACTTTACCCACTGAGTGCCATGCTAGCTTAAGCCTTCATATAACCAGTGCTGGCCGTTATGGCTTGTGATGTGCACCAAACAAAATATGTTTTTGGTCGCCTGCTGCTTCCCCGAACTTTGCTTGCTTCCTATTCCTAAACTATAGTGTTTAGAAGAAAAATTCTTTTTGGTATCTTCATATTTCTTCATTGTTAACAATATGGCATACATTTCAACGTATTTAAAATTTCATGCAAGAGGTCCATTAAACATAAAATTATAAAAAAAAAAAATAATAATTTCCACAACTGGTTTTGAAAACCAATTCTGAAAGCTCTGCTTCTTACAAAATTACTGCAGAAATTAAACTTATATTTAAGGCCATACTCTCTCGTTTCTACTATTTCAGCTGTATAAATTTTTTATATCACCCTTAACACATTCAGCTATCGTAACCCAGAGAATGACAATAAGTCGTAATTAACTGAAAGTATTTTTACAACAAAATGCTAAGACAATGTTTATTTTCATATTGTGAATAAGTGTGTAGTTGTCCTGATGTTTACAAGTTGTTAATGACCACAAAAAAACTTTTTGATAGTCTAGTATGGCCTCATGATGTAGTGCTGATACATTTAAATTAATTATAAACTTGTAGAGTGAATAATCAGAAACAGTCACATCTGTGTTCTACACTCTAATTACTGACATTAAATTAAATATATTATATTTTTACTGTATTGAAAAACTGTGAAGAATTTACGTAACGTGTTTCCATTTAAAAAACTATTGCTCATGAAGGACTCTAAAGAAAATTCAATTACTAATCTCATAGTTTGTTCTACAAATTTGATTTTACAATCACCAAAAACAATTTCCCTGACTTTTACCTGATTTTCCCTGTTTATCAGTTCTTTAGCAACCCTTGAAATCACTTTATTGTAAACAGCTTATTAGACAATGGGTGAATGTAATACAAAATCAAACAAATGTAAACAGAAAAAAACTGACAGAACAGAAATTCACTGCCTTTCTTTCTCAATCTGCTATGGAACACACATGTACGCATAATACAGAAATGTATGACAGATGTGAGAAAACTGGCCCATAAGACTTGAAAATTCTTATACCAGTGTAGTAAACTTTCTGTAAAGCTTAAGTTAAATAGGACTAATATTTTTTGAAGGCACTGGCAACATAATAAAAGTTTACTCACTTTTGTTTTTAAAATAGTAGTTAACTTTTCCTTTAATGCATTTTACAATTTCTTCGGCAACAGTATTAAGTGCGCTTTATGAAAAAGAAACATCTCATTAAGCCCACAAAATGCTCGATAAGATCCGTTCTCTTCAAACATCACATAAAAATGGTTGATAATTTTGTAACCTAAAATATACAAACAATAAATTCATTACGTTAGCAAGAACTAACCCCACTCTCATTGCACATGAAAATACTTCTGAAAAATTTTGTTAATACTGTCAAGTAATACTTTCCTGCTTGTGTATCTTATCTATAGGACACAGATTCTACAGTATCAAACACCATAATGTTCAATTACTTTAACAATGTCAAGAACAAAGTGGGAAACATGGTGGATGTTGCAGTTAGCCAGTAGCTATTCTTGGGGCACTCCCATTTGTTCTATTCTTATATTCTATCGCTGCTCCATACCTACCTCACATCTTCCTTACCAATGCTCAACACCAACGCTAAGCGTGACCAAAACTTTTCCACTCTAAAAAGATGCTGGGAAACCAAGAGGTATAAAACTGAGGACCTTTGATTATTATGTAAAATTAAGCAATAAGGTAAAAGCAACTATGCATAGCTACACATAAATGTTTAGTAATTCTCAGTGAAATTATATTACAATAAAAATAATAACAAAAAACACATACCTGTCTTTTGGCGCAGGTGCAATACACGTAAATGCTTGATCCTTAATTATAGTGTTGAGGATTGGCTTTCTCTGTGCAGCACGAGTGTCGTATACGTTAACCTAAAATAACAAAAAAAAATTAATTTTACGAACAATGTACTCATACACAGTGCAACCATTTGCTACATGAAACTAGAGGTGGGAGTTGCGACATAATTCTGTCGCTGCGACAAACTGCGACAGCGACAAAAAGTCGCAGTTCCAAATAGCTGCGACATTGTCCGCTGTTGAATTTCGGTAACAAACTTTTTTTAATACCTTCGTCGACGCAAGTTAAGATTACTCATTACGTAAAGAAGACGTGTAGTGAATCATTATGATGATATACTGATTTTACAATTTTATATTGTGTAATTTTTTCTAAAATGAATTACAATCGTAAACATTATATGCTAGAACCGATAGAATAGAGTCACAGTCATAAAATGTATACCTTATTTTTGAAATTTTAATTCTGCAAATTGTTATATACACGCGAAACAATATGTTCTGGTTATTTTGAAGGATTAGTTTGCCTATTTTGTTCGCGAACATAAAACTTAATAACTTTTAAAAATGTTCGTGAACAAAAAAGGCAAACTAATATAAATTAATCACGTTTCAAAAGCGTTGCTTCCTTCAAAATAACCAGAACATATTGTTTCGCGTGTCGTCACTATCAGCGACAGCTTCTATGTCGCATGACATGCAGTTCCTCCTCAAAGAGCGACGCACTGTCGCGTGTCGCACACGCCACTTGACCAGCTCCATCCTTCCCTGCCACGACTCACGACGTTCTTCGTTGTCGCGTCTAGGCCGTGTGAGCGACCGACTGATCGCTTGTCCCGGCAAACATCGTGCAGTGACAAGCGATAAGCTACAGCTGCGTCGTGACCTTGAGTCGCGGCATGGAGCGATGCAGCTGTTCAAGTGGCGTGTCGCATACGCGCCTAGCAGCGACAGTGTGTCCCTTTCGAGGAGGACTGAGCAACGTGGGAAAGCTTGTTGCATGTCGCAGCTATACGGGCGCGGCCCAGTGCGTCAGGCTCGTACAGAATACTACGATGAAATGCTTAGCCAACTGTTGGTTGATTTTATTGGATTTTAGATGCCAAAAGCAATACAAATATTTTGAGAAATTTCTATAAATACTAACGTTAATACGTATCACAA
Organism: Medauroidea extradentata; assembly: GCA_003012365.1. NCBI lineage: Eukaryota > Metazoa > Arthropoda > Insecta > Phasmatodea > Phasmatidae > Medauroidea > Medauroidea extradentata. The sequence continues at coordinate 38,813 of PNEQ01008314.1, forward strand.
AATATTTCATTGAAATAAAATTCTATATCTTTCCTCCAACGCACAACAAACTAAGCAGTTAACCCTTTGTTCTCATCCAGTGATATTTGTCGTAGCAGTACGTAAAATAAATCCATTTATAAATATTTTCGTTCTGAAATTCAATGACAGTTTTAATGTAAACGCACAGCAAGCTTCTAATCTGCAGGAACTTATGGTACGAGAAGAGGGAAACAGATGGCGACACAAGCGGTCGTATATATCGAAGTATCGATGACGCGGAACCAGCTTGTCGCTGTTTCGACCCGGCCCTGCAACATTTAGACACTGTCACAGAAGCGACAAGCGACATGCCTTGTCGCAGCGACAAAATAGCTGCGAGAGTATATTTTCCCCATCCCTACATGAAACTGCTAGTATCTATTCTAATTATGACTATTAACGTACAATAATAGACACTTAACAAAAGTACATCTTCCTTTAAGCATCTCTGGCGATAATTCTTCACGAATATCACTTCACGACTATTTATTCTGACAGTTATACAATGTTTAGTTTTGTACTGTTTTCCAATGGGTGTTGGTTGATTATGCTAGTATCTACTGCCAGAGGTTATATCTGCTCACAGACTGGAAAAAGACTATTCTGGTGAACTGGTGTTTTTCATCCATGCCCTCCAGATCTAGTATCACCTAAAAAAAGTCTGCGAAAGGAAAACTTATTTGTTGCTAGAAACGGTTGAAAAACTTAATGAAAGATTACTGAAGTGTTCCATTCTGTATAGAAGTCACTGGATGGTTACCCAAAATATATTTATGCTTTCTAATACTAGGCATATTATTAGTGTTATACTAAAAACCTACAGGGAACAAGTTAAGACTTTTATATAATAATAATATTAATAATAATAATAATAATAATAATAATAATAACAATAATAACCCTGACTTACAGGATGCTAAATTTCAAATTTAATCAGACCAGTAGAATTGCTCACATTCACTATATAAAAAAAACTAGAAAAGAGCTGAGGATCTTTAAATGACTGAACAGAATTCCTTGAATCACAGCTAAGAATATTCTCAATCAAGACAAAAAAAAAAAAAAAACAGTTGACTTGTTTAGTAGCTACAATGCCACAGACGGACACACAGATACACAGACAGACACGTAAAACTTATAACACCCTTCTTTTTGTGTCGGGGGCTAAAAATACAAACAAGACACCATCATAATCAGTCAACTACACACCAGAAGACAATAACACAAGTGGTCAACGTCTTGAATTTGCCGTGTTAGTGCAGAAGAATAGCAAAGACAAACTAGAAAACAACCAGCTGTGAAAGGTAGTAGGACTTAGAATCTCCTACACAGTGTCATTCAGAGATGGAATTTGGAATTCAGGCAGCCAGGAAACACGAAAGGGATTGATCGTAACATAGTATGCGGAACCATCCTCACATTCACCTCGAGTGAAGTTGGTAAACCACAAAAAATGGAAATTAAGGAGGCTGGACCAGTAATCAAATCAGTGTCCTCCAGAATGAGTCCATTACCGCTCCACTACCTTGCTCAACGTCACAAACTGGAGAGCAGAACAGAGACTGTCGTACTTTTGCCTGACAAAATCAAATCAAGTCACATACAGTATTTAATGAAGCTCAAAATAAGAATACTATGCTGACAGAACTTGCATATTAAAATGCACATGTCTACTGTATTTGTCATGCAAAATCACAGAGTCCCTTTGAACACAAGAAAACATCTGCACAGAACTGAACAGTTAATAAAATACATGACACTTCTTACTAACACTGCTGCACGAATAGCAGTTGTGTATTAGAAAATATTAATATTTATGTAGAGCCACACTTACCATAAAAACAATGCACAAATTTGCAGAACTAAATACTAGTCTATTTGACCATATAATGGGGCATTTGCACGTTACTGAGAAAAATTATTTGCCTCATAATAATATGCAAGTATTATACAGGGCATACTTTGTGCCCATTTCAACAAGTGGAGCATAAATGTGAGTTTTGGACAGAAACGCAGGGAAAAAAATGGAAGCGTTGGATATGAAGTATTCTAGAAGTATGATGGCTGCCAAAAGAAGAGACAAACTGAGGTGTGTAATGGTGTGAGAAAGAATTCAGGACCAGGGAATGAGGTAGTATGGGCATATAAAAAAAATGAGTAGTGAGAAGATGCGAGGTAAATGCTGAAATTGTGGTACAGTGGAAGAAGATGTCAGGGAAGACCATGGAAGAGACGGGAGGAACAGGTGAAGGAGGGAGTGAAAATAAGAAGAGCTGACTGGGAGACAGTTAAACAGGAAGAGAGTGGTGGGAGGCCAGAGGACAATAGAGCCAATCAGGCTTGACCTGACCACAGACTGGAACATCAAATGATGATAGTAAATATGTATGAAAATAAACACTACTCTCTGCCTTCAAAATTACATTCTGTCTGCTGCTTTCAAAATTACATTCTCCTATGACCATAAAAAAAAAACTCACTTTGCATATAGGTTAGTGTGCATACATATAATGCTGTAATGACAAGCTCGTCACATAGAAAATATGGTTTTTGTAACATTTCCATTTTTTCTGCATTGCGGCGTGTTCATCAGAGCCACATGATTCCAGCATAACATATTAAACAACCACAACTTACATAACCATGTTTTGAGCATGTCGCCACCAGTTGTGTTTCAGGGATGAAGCAGAGGTCGGATACGAACACTGGCACCTTCAACTGCAACTCGTCATTCTTAACCTGGAGGAAAAGATAATTCATTACAGCTACATAAAATATTTTAATCTGAATTATTGACCAAACTAATTACACTTTTTCACCAAGGAACATGTCTAATACCGAATAACCTTCATCGTAACATTTCCAACAAGAAATTGTTGGTAATCAAGCTAGTTTCACTCAGAGATTAGAGAAACAAACAGACTGAGTATAAGGTATGTTCTAGGGCGAGGGGTATGAAGCCATGAGATGGAAGTAGGAGGACCCCACCCACCATATTGGTACCTGAAAAATGTTGTTTATTGCCATAGCAACAAGTAAAATGTGACTGTGGGTAGGCTAACCATAACCTCGTTTCTCAATACATCTACAGGAACAGCTGATTGCACCCCACCATATTGCAACCTGAATAAACAAAGTCAGCTTGGCCTCAGTATCGGCTGCTAGTGCTCCAACTGTACTTTCTCTAACCTCTGGTTTCACTTGGTCCCAAACTTACATATTAACCAATATAAAAATATAATTTTTAGTAGGAATACATTTTTTGGTTGCTTAAGGAATATTATGTATTACGTACATAGTTAAACTATAATCAATTATTTCAGTAAAGACTGGATGAACTGTTGAAAAGAATGATGTACTGGAAATATTCCACATTTACACGCACATAATTTCTGTGGACAACACAACCTTACACTTATGTCGTACACAATTTTTTATAGGGGTGATTCTAGTTTTATGGATTTTTTAAACACATTTCCTTTAAAATACATTTCATGATACATGAAGTTATTTCTTTACAGCTTTATGAGTCAACTCTACAGTAAAAAATTTTGAAACAAGAACACAAACAACAGCATGTACACAGTTCAAGTTATGTAACTCCTATTTTATTCGAGATGGGATCCAATAAATAGGGCAATGCTTGATACTATTGTCTTCCTTTGGTAAGTCATGTGCCAAAACCAAATGTTTAAATACAGATTGTTCTAGGAATAACTTTTTAACTTTGACTGCATACAATTTGGAGATGGAAAATTATATAAGTGAATAATTCATCACATTTTTTACAAACCCTAAGAGAAACAGTCTAGGGGACTATATCTGGTAATTTGGGCAGTCATCTGATCTATCCTCTACCACTCCATCAACCTAGATACGAGTCTTTCAATGAAATCCTAACTGACAACGCACATTGGGAGGCACTCCGTCATGCTCAAGTCGTACGAAAGGTTGAGGATCCTTTTCCTCATGAAAATGCAAATTATTCCAACTTGTGCAGGTTAAAGTACGTATTCTGCCCGCAGCTGTTTCACATGTTCCAAGCCTAGGCTCAAATTTTTACTTTTAATTATCACTTTGCACAAAGCGCTAAGTGCCACAGTCTTCTTGATGGGTGATGGCTATTTGTCTAAGTCTTTTTATAAATGTGCCTTTAAGCAGCAACCATATATTTTGTGACCAAAAATATAAATGTATTAGGTTTGACTTACCTAAAAACAACACTGAAATAATTAAACCGCTAAAACTGACTCTCAAAACGCCCATTTTGGCCATTTCATTCACCCAAAATGCACACAAGAAACTGAAATGGAAAATTAATGGTAGACAGAGTAACTATTTTAAAATGCTATTCATGAACAGACACCACTTGGGCATGTGGAGTGGATGTTGAATAAATTAGTTTTTCCTGAAACTCCTCTGAACAACACAAATAACTATACACAACAAATTCCTTTAAAAATATTTTTATAATACGTACTATAATATTGCAGTTTGAAAAAAAAAGTGCATATAAATCTGCTAATTATAAAAGCAGCTACCACAGACTATTAAGCATATTAGCAAGCTTGCAACTTCAAGTACATAACTACTCAACAAGGTTGCAACATGAGATATATGCACTAATGTGAGAACAATTACGAGAGATCCAACAATGTGAGTTATCAGCGATTTGCGATTATTTGTGTTATCCCCCCCCAACACAAATTAGCATGAACTATCGGAAGTAGACAGTTTAATAAAATAAAAGTCATGGTATGTTGTTCATAAATCAGGTTGGATATCTTCCATACAACGTAACGCTCAACTGTATTTTGGCAGGAACTTTATTTTCACACGTAAATGAATATGTAATAAAAAATTAACCACCTACATTCAGTAAAACTCTGTTAAAAAGTTCATTCACATTTAAGAAGTTTTCCCCCCACAATAAGTTTGAATTATGTTTACTAAGGCCCTTATGTACTAGAGTAAATTGACTCTTTTACGAAGTTTTCCCTGTTAATAAGTTTTAATTTTTCACTCCATCTAGATACTTCTGAACAGAGTTTTACTGTACTTCATAAAACATTATAATTATTTAGCTTACATTAATTACTGTGCTCACATTTTTGGCTTCAAAAAGGCAGGTTTTCGTAGACAGATCCCACAGCTTCATGTTGCTGTTCTCTCCCCCGGTAATAATTTGGTTACCATTCACTTCATTATGTTTCATCCTCCACAAGTGTTTGCCTGTGTTGATAACCATCTGTTCTCCTGTTTCAATCTTCATGCTCTTCACAATGCCGGATTCAAAGGCTGCCAAAATTATACTAACAAACCAAAGAAACATTTTTGTTTTACCATCATATAGTATAGCTCACACAAATTTGAGTATTTATTTTATAAAATTTATGTTTTAATATAACTTACAACAAACTACAGATTATTATACCCAATTCAGGGAATGGGGAAGCTGACCATCAGAAATACTAATTTAACATTTTAAAAATTTCCATGTATTGTACCTTTAAAACTGCTTCCCTCTGTAAAATGAAATTGCACTATCATAAACTGAGATTGTTATGTCGTTGAATCAACATTGTGTTCTTAAATTCATGTTGTATTGTAGGGACTTCGAAAAATTAAAAGTTTAATGTAATACTACTTTCAAAATTTATTTTTTAAGGTGTCGCAGATAAACTGCACACAAGACAATTTGTTAATCTGAATATTGGGATAACACATTGAACAAGCGACGGTAAACATTAATGTGATAATAAATACAATATGAAAACCAATTTCTATTAATTACTCTAGCGTAATGCAGTAGTACATTGATGAAACTCAGCACTGTATATAAAATACTTGTCATATTCTTTAAACAACAGTTCAACATACATTCAGTACTTAAAATCTTTAAATAATATTTTAGCATAATTATACAAATACGCTGGTTGATGAAACATTTAATACCATTTAAACATTCATCAGTTTGTCACATGCTACTGAAAATTTTAAATTTTCTTCTTGGTGCTACATTACAGAAAGGATTATGGCTAATCAAAAATCTGGTAACCTGAACAGGCTTTGTTCACGATGAGTTCAGAATAGCTGGACTCTACTGTATTAAAGAACATTTTATGTAATAACATACGTAAGTCTGTATTGTACGGGTGATAGAAACCTTTGCATGGGTGTTGTTAGCTGCTATAAAATACTTGCGCATTAAATTATCGCTTTAAACAAGGCATCTCTCACCATATCGGATTATTTCAATTTACGCTTTCTTGAAATTCTAAGAAAAAATTTTTAATCTGTGGTTATACTGCAAATTCTGTTTCCTATGCACTTAAGAATACAAGTATCATGGTTGAAGTGTGAACATATAAATATGCCACAGTAAGTCTGGTAGCTTTTGATATTGATAATTTGCCGGACTGATCGTGGCGTAAATACCTATATGTTAACAGCTAAACCGTGATACCATTATCTTCTCAGAAATACAAAAAATGTGAAAAACTAAGAAATTCAATGTTGCGACTGATGCTGAGCAGTAAGGGGGTCCCTACCTGAACTTCAAATGTATTGCAGCGAGATACTGTACTACTATTCTGAGATTTAAAATTTTAAGTATATAAAGCCGAAGTTAGATTAAATTTTAGTTGTATGCCATACAACAAGTGAATACTATTTCACCTAGGTTTACTAACACATTTGTGAAGATGTAACTACCAAGCATAACTTAAGTAGTGATGTACAGTGTGTTTCGATTCAACACAGAACTGGCAAGTGGGCTGCCTACCCACCCGCAACCGGCTTGAATTCTGCTCGCGGCGCGCTAGCGACGGAGCTACGTTCGATTTCACTGGTTGCCGCCTTCTTACGCAGCATTCTAAACGATTTAACTCTTTCAACATATATTTACACAGACTTTGGAATATGTTTCAACGAT
>PNEQ01008315.1:0-20671 GCA_003012365.1 Medauroidea extradentata
ATGCTGGAAGGACTAGGAGAGAGGAAAGATGCTGCCTGGACCAGTACGGAAGGAGATGCTGGCTGGACAAGGATGGAAATATAATGCTGGAAGGACTAGGAGAGAGTAAAGCTGCTGCCTGGAGCAGTACGGAAGGAGATGCTGGCTGGACAAGGATGGAAATATAATGCTGGAAGGACTAGGAGAGAGTAAAGCTGCTGCCTGGAGCAGTACGGAAGGAGATGCTGGCTGGACAAGGATTGATATATAATGCTGGAAGGACTAGGAGGTAGGGAAGATGCTGCCTGGTCCAGTACGGAAGGAGAATGCTGGCTGGTCAGGCGTGTGGCGCCAGCTGGTTATCTCTGGCCAGCTCTTCTCTCTCTGCCGCGATATGCGCGTGTTGCTCTGCTATCTGCTGGTAGAGCAGGGCGTGTCTCTGCTTGGCCGCTGCCACTGTGGGAGTGTCGGCCACTGGGCTGCTCAGCACTGGGTGGAAGCCCAGTTCATCAGCCACGTAGTCCACCTTGCGCACCTCGAAGCGTGGGTCTACGTATGCAAACGAGCCTGCAATACACAACACTCCCGTCAACATTACTACTGTGCATGCTCTGTACCTACTCATTCGTGCTCCGACTCTGGGAAACTGTGTTAGTAGAGGCGTCTCCATATCCCACCTAGAGGAAAGTAAATCGTTCTTACCTGCCCTGTGTATTGTATGAGTATCCAATCCTTCATTTACATTGCGTATTGTGTCTTACACACACTAAAAGCCATTTTATTACCACCACCTTACACACTCTATTCAAGCAGTGCATAGCCAAAAACCAATTACAAGAAAAATGTCCAGATTTTATTTTTTTCATTAGTAGGGACAGCCTGTAGGTGAAGATCCTTGAGAGCACAGTGATCAACATAATTCAAATAGACAAAAGTTTGGAACTACACGGCTTCTATACATGTAGCATACGCGTGCCCAATACAGCAATGTCTGTCGCACATGCTCAAATGTGCAATCCTGCATCCTAATGAAGCCACAGACATCATTAATGTTTTCATTCAATGTTTAAAGACCCTCGCGAGACCTTTTGCAACACCTCATATAACGATGGCCTCATGACAACATGTTCTGCGAAGCGTTGTACTTTACAGTGCTGTCGTGTTACGGTGTAGCGGTCGGGCAAACATAAATATCTGAACTGCACTAACCTCTCGATTCCTAACCCTCCGTACCCTTACCGCAATATCGTAGACGGAAATTCGTTGATGGCGAGTGAACTTGTTAACTGAAGTTCAGGCTGCAATTTTATCATTTACGCCGCATATCCACGAATCCCCCTGGGGCGACGTTTATCGAATCGCTTAACCTGCTTCACCCGAATGACACGATTAACCCAACGTGCTCAACTGGCTTGATTGACCCACTAACAGAACTGATCCATCTGACCCGACTGACGACCCTCTTGGCTCGATTTATCCTCCTGACTCATTAGACCTAGCATTTCCTGAACGTCCTGGAAGAACAAAGTCGTCATATTGCATAAAATTTCTAGATTGTTTGATAGACTTTATTGGCATGAAATAGCCAAATTAAGACAATTAACTAGATTAAACACATGGTCCGAATGGCCTAATTGATCCGAACGATCAAACCTAGCCAAAGACTCAACTGACCGAATTACGATAAATGCCCGACTGCCTCAGTTTACCCTATTAACTTGATTGACACGAATTACGCGTTAGACCTGATTGAACGGAATAAAACAAGTAACCCATTTGACCATATTAACTAATTTAGCCCTATTGACTAATTCGACCTACTTGAACTTGCTTGAACCATTTATTCAAAGTACCTAACTGACCTACTTAATTTACTTGATTGAAAGTAGCCTTCTACAACTACCCAATTGTTTCAAACTACCCATTTTATCCAAAGTACTCATTTGATCAAAATTAAACTTTTGACCGAAATAACCTATTTCACCCATTGTAACCAACTGACTTATTTATTCTAATTGTTCCCGTTAGATTTAAATTATGCATTTACTCCAAGTACCCATTTGACTATTTGACCATAATTAACCCAATTAAAACAAAGTACCTTACTGACTCATCTGCCCCAGAACCTTTCATTTGAACAAATTGAAATTAGCGACCGAATATATACATTTCATTCACTCTAATTACCCCACTTAACTTTAAGTAACCAATCGACACAAAGTACTTATTATACTCAAGACAAAAATTTGGCACAAAGTGCTCATTTTACCTAAGTACTCATTTTACCCCAACAATTCATTTTAATTAAAGAAACATTTAAACAATTTTGACATAACTCTATAGACACAAAGTACTCATTTGGCGCGACAGACTGGATGCACTCGTTCGACTATATTCAGTTTATTTGGAAAACTTGGTCCTCTAGGACAACTTATTCTGCTGAGATGAGTAAACCTTACTGCTCGCACTTCGTACCTGAAACCTCCGAATTATATGAGTCAGTCACATAATTAATTTTGTTTATTCATAAATATAGACACAAGAAACCAATGTCGGTATACACGTGAGAAAAATTGATGCTATAAACTCGTCCAAGTGATTCTATCATTCTTAGTAATGTTAACAAATTGGCTGTTGAATTATATGGAACCTTGTTCATCTGATTGCGTAAATAGGTTTGGAGCAATTGTGTTTCTCTGTTAGAAAAGCTGACGAGCAGGAGCACAGTAGGTTACCTCAGTCACTTCACCAAGGTTTTGTCGATCACCAGGATCTTGACGAACGCCTGTGATGCTGTTCAGGGTTTTAAGACGGCAGGAACCAAACAAAACATGTACATATTTTATACCTTGTAAACGTTTTGCTAAATGCAACGACCGCATTGCATTATTTACACATTACTTCATTTATATTAAATGTGATATTCGTTTCATAATTTTCTTCGAAGTGTTGAACTCAGTGCAATTTCACTTCGTTGTGGTTTTGGTTAGGTATACTGTTAATTTTCTTCTTCACGCCAAATGGCGACTTTCATGTGCTAACGGCCGCTTATCCTGCTCGAAAGCACGGTAGGTGAGGAGTCGATCGAGAAGCTGTTCAGGTGAATGTTTGGTCACGGATAAACTTTATTCGGGAAAATACCTTTTGTAAAACGAAAGGTGAAATTTTGAATCAATTATTAACCTACCATCGTGAGTTTAAACCTCCTAAGACCATGTTGGCTAGGGTGTGGAGCAATTGACCAGCTCATGCAAGTGTTGCAGTTTACCCAGGTTTTGTATACAATATTGACCCTTATTGTAAGGCGTGGTGTAGTTGGCTGGGTTTCGTAGTTATGAAATGGCTGATTATACTTGAATGAATTTCCTCTTGTTTGTTCAAATGGCTGGTTTCTTACGCTGTTATGGCACGAAACATGGATATGAACACTACACATCTGAAGTAGCACTGGGACTCAACGGCGTTTGCCGTCTATTTTAAACACTGTAAAGTTCTAAGTTCTTGTGTACAGTGAAAACCTTGAGTTTCTAGTATTTAGTGACTGCGTAACGATTTAAACACCTGATATATTTGAGCACAGCGTAACATGAGGGGCCTATTACAATTCTTTGACACTATATCGCCTTCCAGGCACCAGAAATTCCAAGTTCCAGAGACCAGGTCCATACCATGCCGTTTTTTCATGCAGCCTACTGGAATGAACATGTGTGCGGGAGGAGATTTGACAGAGATTCACACTCATTAGTTTAGCTTAATAGTTCTACAATAGTTCAAGCTTGACTTTGCTTGCCATTGAATGTAGTTACCTCTCCGATGTGTACAACCACAGTTGAAAGAGAGTGTCTTTTTATAGGGAGGTCAAAGTACAGCTACAAAAACTAAGTGACATGTTTGCTTTACATGAAACGCCAAAGAGGGACCAGGCCTGTACGACCAGATGGTATACTGGATTCTGGATTCTAAACCATAGTCAGACAATATTGGTTCACTGGACGTAAGTTAAAATGTTTCCACAGACTAATTGGCATTAAGGGCGCCGCCTACCTGCGCGCTAGAGGCTCTGGAGTGTGTCGGAGATATAAGGGCGACCTTGAGGCCTATTTTATTCAGAGGCTTCCGAAAATGAATACTCTTACATACAAATCGCAGTGAAAAGTCCCAATTCAGCCATCTTCGCCCTCAAAAAGTACTTGTTAGAAACGAAAGTAGCGTGTGGCAAACAAATAGGCCTGTGTAAAGGTCCTTAAATGCTTTTCGTAGACTAACCGTGTGATGACACGTAGACTCTTTTCTGAATAAAGTTAGCATTGTTAAAAGTCTGCACGTCTTTTCACGATTCTAGTAGGCACCTCGTAATAGCGAGATTCACTTTTGTTTACGCGAATCACCATTGAAACATTAAAGTTCAGTCGTAGAAACGCTCAACCATGTGTATGCACAAACTCGGATCCGCCAGGAAAGGGAAGGGGGCGGTTTGCGCATGCAGTGGCTAGAACACTCGCCTCCAACCAAAATGACCCGGGTTTGATTCCCAGCGGAGGCGGTCTCCGGATATTTTCATGTGGGAATCGTGCCCGACGATGCCGCTAGTCGGTGGATTTTCTCAAGGATATCCCGTTCCCCCCTCCCCATAATTCCGGCGCTGTAGAAAATTAAGTGTGAGACAATGCTGTTGTCCAACCAGAAAGCGCTGTTAGTTAATACTATTTGTAACTGGTGTTGTGGTAACAGTCAGATATGGTTAAGTTCTAGATGGCAAAATATATTTTTAAAAAGTGTTTCTATCTTGACCGTTTAGTCCTGGCTTGTACTGAACCCTCTGAGATTTATGGACTCCAGTAAACGAAAAAAACATGTTTCAACAATGCAAAGTAATACCAATTAAAGTAATCTCGTTGTTTGTCCCATATAATCAGATGTTTCCATGTAGTATTTGAAAGTATGGCATTTTTTTTGTTACGAATCTTCTACTTGTTGTCTACAAAACCACCAGATAAATACTAAGGACAGTTTTGTCTGTTTAAATTATACTGCAGTGACGGAAAAGTTTCAGAATTAAATGGCTGTGTTATAGCTGGTAAGGAATCAGTGGAAGAGTTACCAAAATTAAAGAAAAGTGAATCAAAACTTTGAACTCAGTTCACTTTTAGTATTTAACTGTAACTTGTAAAAAATATTAACAATTTCAATGTGCATGATCATACCCAGCAACGATGGTTCACAATATTTTAGAAACTATATAGATTATTTTCTTTTCTTAGAATTACTTACGTCAAATCAAGTTACACATTGTATTCTTAGTTATCTGCACTGGTAAATCTGACAAGTTTTTGTATAATTTAATTTGTATAAGGTAATAAATTAAGGGATTTGATTCAAAGTTTATATTCTTATTTTGAAAACATTTAATTAAAAGCTTGTATTTAAAAGTTTTTACTTTTAATTAATTATTTATTTTTTTAGTTATTTTTCTAAGTTTTTCCCACGAATACCGAAAAAATATCCGTCGATCCTCCCACAGCTTTGTTTAGAAGGGTAAGAGCTAATACAACAGGGTTCGCCCCGCTGCCCTGAGGTGGTACATTCACATCATATGTCATACACTCTGATGCCACTCAGTCCTCGGCACAGCCTCACCTTGACTTGGGTGTTTGGAGGTATGCGCCACTCATATCAGCTAGAAGCTTACTTGTGCCTAACGAAAGAATTTGCCTCGGATGTAAGTCGATATTAGTTAATACACTACCCCGCTATGTCTTACGATTTAGCCGGGTAGTTATACACCATCTACTCGAAAAACTGAACCCTGACGTCATTTTATTCTTGTTATTCTCAGCAAACCCTTTCATTTGATATCAGCATCATATGCATCCATAAAAATAACTAGTTCGCCATCTTTGGCGGTCCGCCATTTTGAATTTAAAATTACGTAAATTATCTAACAATGCACTGTCATCAGAACTAAACGTGAATGCAAAATTTCAGCTCAATCGGTTGAGGATAACTGCTTTTAAAAATTCAGTTACCAGATTTAACCCGAACAAATATATTGCAAATGTGAAGGATGTAAAAGTGGGCTTGTTTGTGGGATATATTGTAGAAGCAGACACTCACCATACACACGTCCACTGCCATCACCACTCTCAGAGTGAGTGCGGTCTACGTGCCCAGGGTAGCGACCTGCTATATAACTGAAGCTGTAGGGCTGTGGAGGTGCAGGGGGTTCCTCCGTGGTCAGCTGGGCTCCCCACACTCCACACAGTGACAACACTACCACCAACACCTGCTGTACAACACACAACATACTAAATTACTGCAGGATCACAGACAGACTCAAGCTACACCCAACAATAATTGACGGAACCATCTTCCAGCCACCTCAAACCACACATCACCCCGAGTATATTCGTTTATGGCCGATTTAATATGGTGGGAGGTGTATACGGCCGTTGACACCTGCACTAACACTATCAGTCGACACTTTGTGAGCACTGCTTCTTGCCAAATCCTGCAATATGACGTCAGGTAACAGAAGAATTCACTATGTAAGCTGTGATATGTAATTCTTCTGTCGTCAGCTGCCGTGTTGCAGGAATAGGCACTTGTAAACTCTGGCAAGAAGCAGTACTCACAAAGTGTCGACTGATAGTGTTAGTACGGGTGTTTACGGCCGTATACACCTCCGACCATATTAAATCGGCCATAAACGAATATACACGGGGTTATGTGTGGTTTGAGGTGACTGGAAGATGGTTTGTTGGTTTCATGCAACTGTCAGAAAGTGAGATACGGTAGTTATATTTTCACGTGCAGCAGTACAGATAAATACCTAACTGTAAAGTTATGCAGTTAATAATTATAACTTACATGTCATTATGTTTTTTAATTTTTGAACAGTCTGACCGTGTGAACACTTAGAATTAGATAACGCGAAATTCACCCCCCTTTATGAATTTATAATACAGACGGCAAACAATTAAACTTGCGGCAGCCTCCCTGTGACATTACTGATAGCATAGTTTCATGTTCAGTCTTTCATGAGCGTTTTCTGTACATTCAACTCCATAAAACATGTTAATTCTACAACATAAGTTCAGTCTGATTTCTAAACTCCTGTTCACTTCATTCTTTCTTGACCACCCACTAGAAACTAACTCATTTCAATCTTGTTGTAGACAAGTCAAGAAGGATATGGATGCAAGTTTCTGTCGGGGTTGTTCACGCCAAACCAACTTTTTACTGTAAACGTGCCAACTGTGACCGGCCGATCACTGTGTTTGATGGTGAGGGAGATACATCATATGTTATGATAGATTAAGTACTACACGATAGTAAAATGATGAGCTGTGTAGTAGCATTGTGCAGCGTCGGACGAATATCGTATAGACAGTTCACGATAAAGTGAACTCTACTGAAACCCCGGTTACTTTTTTATTTTCACACAATTTGTATTTTTCTGTTTCTTTTCTATGTAAAATTATCATAGTAATAACAATTATTTTTTCTGAGACCACAATTAAATATATTTTAATATTATTACTATAGACGTGACAGCCTTTCACTTTATCACGATATTTTATAGTCTAATCAATAATTTTTTCCTTTTATTTGAATTTCCCGCCAGAATACTGTTATTTACTGTAAGGAAACTTTTCCTCGATATTTCACCCCTACTACCCTTCCCATTCGACCTTCTCCTCGTCCAGCTGCATATGTGCAGTGTTCAATTCAAGCATATAAGAATATTTCTTGTATTGCCCTGGTACTTTCTCGGAAACCGTCGATATGACAATTTGCTCCTTGTGGACTGTTGGTCGACATGACAAGTTGCATTTCGCTCCGTATGGACTATTTATTGACATATGTTTGACTTGATGGAGAGTACAATGGTGAGTCACAGTGGTTAACATTTCCAATTACTGCTAACTTTATTTTCAGCTAATTTATACTTCTAAAATTAATTGTATTTATTTTAAAAACATTTCAGTCGGTTGCACATGGGCGCGAGAAAAGGGAGTGCATTATTATTGACTATGTTTGTATTCCTTATTTCCTCTCCACACACTGAAGAATATGTTTTTCTTTGTACATTTATGGTTAGGCCAGATAAGTAGCTTAAAATGCCCCAATGGGATAGTCAGTTTTGTGAAAAATATGCATTATATTTTCATTTCGCACAAAATGTTTTATTCGTATGACCTTGTACAAAAATTTTTCACCTTAGGTCGGCATCTTGCACGAGTTTAACAGTAAGTGCCGTAGTTGTTGACATCATTCGAATGACAATCAACCGCCCTCCACCCAAAAGTCACGTTTTCGCTGAATATAGAGCTCTTTCGGAGTGCGGTTGACCGACAGACGATAGCCGACCTAAAGGTTTTGTGTGGAAGACGTCACGAGGTCTATCGATGGACATCCAGCCACCTAGTGCGTGAAAATGGCAAAAATTTGGGCAAGATTATGCGCCACATTGAAAATTTACTTAATTTTTATAATGAAATTAGAGTGACAAGACAAATAATATTTGTATAAATATAGATTGTAAACTTTGCGAAACAGTTTAATTTGTATTGTGAGTGAAAATTTTAAAGTCGGCAATTCGGCATTGTTTGTAAACAAGGCGGTAGGCCGAACCAGACCAAACAACAAATGTTGTACGATATTTGCTAACGAAGAATGTATACCTGTACGTTAATATATTTTTTAAACCGGGACATCTTTGTATGCTGTTATAAAACATTATTTTGGTATGTATCGTAGTTTTAATGTTTATTATTATTTTGAGATTCGTGCAGGACACTTTATCCAATTTAATCAAACGATCATATATTTTTATTTTACAATTCTTAAACAACTAGTAATTAACATAGCTAAGAGAGCCTTTTGACTGACACGATATTTGCCTGCGAAATTATTTAACCACGAAATAAACATTGATGGGGAGACATTTTCACACTTTTCAATCTGTCAGCATAGTGAATACTATGAATAAATTGGCCTACATTATTTAAGGAAAAGTCCCAAAGCCTAGGCTCTACTTCGGAACAATACAAGGTCATTATATGATTGTATCAGTAGAATAAACGTGCAAAACTACTTGTTCAAATATTTACAATTAATATGCCTAAGTGTAGTGTTTTCATATTTTCATTTGACTGCCTAAATTTATTTCCATACACTGGCAGTGGTCGAAAGTGTTGGATTTTGCTAATGTGAAACACATGCCCTGCAAATGTAGTTTAAGGCGGTTTCCAAGTAGAACCAAAAATATCACTCACAGCCTCATACACTTGAAAATTGCACCATGAAGGAAACAACTATTTTGTGTTTGTGTTCATACCTGGATTGTAAGTGCACCTTTCTATATAGGTACTTACGAAAACTGCATATTCAACAAATTTACCTAAGAATGTACAGTATTTGTAAGAAATATATGAAACCATGTTCTGGAATAGTAATTGGACTGTAATTTACTTGTGATTGGTCTGCCGTTTGGTTGAACGGAAACGTCTACTTCACCCCTTCTCAGTACCTCTGCCCACCAACCTTTCTCAGCTCCTTCGTTTCGGCCACCTTCACCAACTCCTTCCCACCTGATTCCACTCATTTATTGTTCTTCTCATGATGATGTTGTTTCCTCTGTCCTCTTTCTAACCCTCATTATTTTACACTAACGATCGCAATTTCTCCTGGAAATGCCTCTCTGCACACACTACTGCCACCACAATCAAAACACTTATTCATGTAATTGGATAAGTGACAGAATGATCAGTATTAATAAGACAACTTTAATGCATAAAACTACAAAAATACCTTCGTACTCGTGATAAAACAAATGAGCCCTTTTTTCCCCTGAAAGCTTTATTTACATAAACTCTGCCTGGTTGGTAGTGCAGAGTGTAGTGCAGTAGTTATTAGTAAGAAGCTAACACATATTGCCAGGTTATTTTCACAGCGTAAAAATCTGTAGATACAAACTTGAAACTAATTTATGTAACCTATTGCAGTGTTCAACATTGACAGTGTTACTAATAATATAAAAATTAATTGTATATTAAACCGTTATGTGGTGTATTGTATGATTTAATTTTCAAAATTTCCACTGGCACACGAGAGCGTGTACCCTGAAATTACTTTTTTTGGAATTTACGCATGTTTCATTTTAATGCATAAACTACCACGATATCTCAAATGGTTCAGGATATAAGGATGATTAATTGAAAACACGTTTCATTGTTTTACTGGCTTTCAAGCAAAAACCATAAAACTACTTTTTAGATATTTGCTTGAGCACCATTCTGATGCAAATATCACCTCGATATCTTAAGCGGTTTAAGAGAAGTAGAGGATTTCTTGAAAACACATTTAACGGCTTTTCACCGCCTTAATTTCCGAATTTCAAAATTCGAAAAAATTATGAAATATCCATTTGCTTAGGCAATGTTTTGAAGTAAAAATATTAGCACTGTATAATACCGAGCACTTTGCGAAAACAGGTTTTGCCCCTTTTCACCCCTTTAATTTTCGATTTTCGAAAAATCCTTCCTCAGTGGGTGCCTGCGCCGTGAGGGGAAGCTACGCTGAAAGTTTATTGTTTCAATGTCGAGTGGTTTGAGCTGCGCGTTGATGAGTGAATGGATGAGTGGGGCACTTCATTACATACAGAGATATTCATTACGTACCTCTTGAATTGAAGCTCGTAATAACGCGATACAGAGAGAAGGAAGTGAATTTATAATAAGATTTTATTCTTTCTAGTTTAATCATAATTGCTAAGACATGAAACTGTCTTACTTTTCATCTACACTGCTTATATTAAACAGTCGAAAACATCATTTCCAATAAAAAACTGTTTCAATAATTTATAACCTAATCATAAAATACGATAAATAAGACAAAATAACAACGATCTACGTAGGGTATGTTTCAAAGTGAATCCCAAATATTGGAAAGTAGGTATTTTAAACACAAAAAATTCAGCAGTGTTGCCATATTTCAAGGTGGAGAGCCATCCAACTCCCATTCGTCCGCGGTCGTTCGGAGAACGACTATAACTTGGAAAGGGTGGAGGACTGCTGGCAAGCCACTGTATAGATGACCGCCAGGGGTTTGTCAGCAGACTTTAGAATGATGTTTATAACTACGGGCCAAAGACTGCAACTGAGGCTGTGTTCCAAATAATTCACTTTCGTACTCGTACTCGCTCCCACAATTCCTTACGTGTTTTATGCGTGCTCTTCATTTGAAACGCTACCACACTCTTTGCGTGCTCTCAGTCGTAAATAAACAGTGCCTCCGACCGAGAGTATGCATCGAGCATGCATTCACACATGCTCGCTACACATACTCGAACTCGTACTCGTACTCTGCCGTTTGGAACAACACTCTCTGGCGTCACTTCCGTGCGAGAGTACGTAAGCGTACATTTTTACCTGGCCTATTTGGAACACAGACGTTAATTTGAAAATTGCTCAACACGCGTGACTGATGTCTGCTCAGAAATAGCATTCAAAGAACTTTACATCGCGTGTGTGTAACCGTTTCAGGTTCTCCAGTCATCTTCGAAGTTTATTTTTTCGCGGTCGAAAATGGGTGTTTTTGTCGTAATTTTTAGGTTAGAATATCTAAATGTATCTTAAAATAGGTATAGACGTCTATAACACGAGTTTTTGTTTGTATTACGTCATAAAATTATAGGGTCGCCGCTGAATGTCTCCTAGAGCCCTAGAGACGCTCTATCGGTGAGAACTGCACACCAGTTCAGCAACTTGCACTTAGAGGCTAGAGAGGCGTGTGCGTGATGCGAATTTTGCGTCTTCCTTACCGTTTCCGCACTTTTTAGCCACGAACGCGCAGAATACGTTCACCCAAGCGGCGGCGCGACGATAGATACGCGGGACTGGCAGCTTCAAGTAGTTCACGGAAATAGCACTAGGAGCGCCTGTGTATAGACACTGTTGGACGAGGAAAATAACCGCGGAATCCAGAGTTGAAGAGTACTACGGCATGTTCATTCACGAGCCACATTCCACTGTTAAGTACACAAATGACAACTGTATATAATTAGTAAAAGAAATTGCAAGCAATGCTATATTTAAAAATACTCTTAGTCATTAATAATGTGAGACATCTGATAAAATTTTAACATATCATTCGTGAGTAGGCTCATTGTTAAATAATTCGTAACTTTTGCGCTGTTTAAAATCAAATACTTTTTGTTGGACACTGATATTGTTATTGTCAGAAAATGTAAATAAAATGATAAGCACATATAGGCGAGCTAAATATTAGATTTAAAAATTAAATGCACTAAGCGCGTTTTTGAGAAGTTCCCATAGCAATGGAGTGCCGTTTATTTACAGGATTTAACATGACCTCGGGTATCTATGTAGTAACGTTTAGACGATTTCACTCGAAAATATCGCTTGTCTTCGAAGAGAATCTGATAGTAGGAACTGCTCATAACAAAGCACAGTCATGCCAACAAAGAGCAAAGTACCTCAACGAACAGCAGTAACCAGTGCATCTCTGTCCAAGGTTCTACTCATAATTCTGGAACTCGGTCGTAGTTCACCAAGTTACCGACAATGCTCTACGTCTTTGGCGCTGCATTCAGCGCGGTCGAGCTCTAAGTCCTCCCACTTCCCCCCACTAAGATAAAACAATTTATCAAGACGTATTTTTATCAATTTTCGAAATACTTCCTTTGCTCACAATTTTTAAAGCATGGCTCCAGCAATCTTTATTTTCTTTATAATGTAAACAATGGAAAAAAATTGGGCGGAGTTTGAGTCCGATCGCTCGGATAACTGCGCCAAAAAGTACAACATTTTCGGTAACTTGACGAAATACAGCCAAACAACAAGGAGGTCAAGCAAAATACATTGTTAGATAGGCGAGTGTCCAGACCTGTATTTCTACGACCGTGTTCTGGAACAGCTTGAGATCATGAAGGTAATAGTTTATGGATTAGAAGCGTTTGAGCAAATGTGAAGCAGCCAGCAGATGACGTAGTAGTGGCAAAAACGTACACACTTAGCATTGAGTTGAATTGAACTGTTTTAGTTTTTATTTAAATACACAATTATGGTGAAAGTTTGTGCAACTTTCGGCTGCACTAACATATTCGGCAGTTGCGGAGGTTCAACTTTTTTTCACGGGTAAGACACTTTAATTTACTTTCATCAAGTTTATAATGTATATACATATAGTACGAGGTAACTTGTCACATCCTTAGAATTAGATAACTGTGCTGTCTCGCCTGGTACTGTTCTTCATTACTGGTTACGTAAAACAATAATTTCACGTTTACATTTTTAGTACGAACAGTCGAACAGCATTACAATGCATTTCTTTCTGCTGTTCTTATGCCACCCACAATATGGCTACTAACGTAAACAAGCGCTATGCGCATGTGCAGTTCGAATATGATCATGCTGCACATGGCTACCCTGGCGATGTACGGCGGATGCCACTCCATCCACTATTACCTCCATGCTTGAGATAGAGCTACTGCAGCATAATATATGTACCTGGCATAATTCTCGTTGTGTTCACCAGTGAATAAACGTTTCATAACGCCATGTTTCACTGAGCAAAGCAGATACGAGACAAAAGTGTATATAACTCTTCTATACAAAACTGTATGTTTGTGACATGGGATTTTCCTACATATGTAATTTACTAGAACTATGTTGCTATTGCCTATTTCACAAAAATACATGCCAGCAAAGTGACTGATACTTATTTTCTTCAATTTAACATTTTTGAGAAGAAAAAAACTGATCTCATGTGGGGATTGGAGGTTAAGGGTCTGTCCTGCCCTGTGCAGTTTTGTATGATCAGGGCATCAGGAAGCAAGATCACAAAGGCACATGACTTATCGCGTCTACACGCAGGGACTCGAATGACATGCAGTCTTGTCGTCGGCGAATTGCTTAAACGTGACTTGAAGCGGTGACACTGCATTTTATGACCGAATGATAAAGGTAAAACTTCCACAAAGATAGATAAGATCTCGGGACAATACACGGAATAAAGGAGGGACGCGCACGATTCTCATGAACCATGAGATGTCAGTCGAGTGAAGGTTATTGCAGAGGTGTTCAAAATGTGACTGACTGGGGAGAATGGCAGGTTTTACTGAGTAACCCAGAGGGAAGCTCTGTTGAAGGAACTAGGAAGAATAAAGAAAGAAGAATAGAAGGGTCGGGCTTTGTACTGTCACCCAGGCGTACAGTTACACAGAGAGGGAAAGGAGGCTGTGTTGACCTTCTGCTATTAAAATGACTCTAAAAATGAAAATTATTATATGTTAAATTACATATTAAATTATATATTAAAATATTATTATTATTAGTGATGATGATGCTTAGATGTGACTTTCTGTGTGTAGGTGACTAAGGTGAGTTGAGAAAGGATTAATTTGTAAGATAATTTCTAATTGCATGAGATACCTTTTCCTACCACAATGTAGATTCTTGTAGGTTCGTCATTAAAATATAGGCACCACATCTCAATTGAATAGAGCAATTTATTGAAGAAAATGAAAATAAATAAAAAGAAAAATTCTAATATCTCTCACCCTAGGTTAAACACATAGTTTAGACACAATTTACTATAAAGTAGAAAATATCTTGAGTTTGGTTGAAGTTGATACTAGGTTCTATTAAAATTCCTCGGCTAGGGATAAAATTAAAATTTAAGTTCAAGTATGTATGTTTGCTCAGTCGGTTTACACGATATTCTGACACAGGACCTCTAGGTTTGAGCTCGTTGGCAAAAATTAGGCAAACTAAACTCATTTAAAATTAGTAGACGAAAAATTGTATGAAATAAATTTTTATTTGAATATCCAAGTCAACATTTGGAATGGTCGGCCATGTACACAAGATGAGTAAGCGTGTGGGCGCTATAGGCATACATATTCAACATGGCTATCCTTACAAAGTAGTCTGAAGGTCTCGCCGTCTTCATGACACTTCAAAAATTAGCCTAATTATTTTACTGATGACGGACCTCTTCTCAAAATGGCCTAAAACTGACGGACGTACTGTTCTCTATCTATTGAGTTCCCAAGCCTAACCTTAGGTTGACGGCAGAAATGAAAATGTTCCATTTTCTCCTGGGCCGATTCTGCCGCATGCTTCACCTAGCAAAATTCAGGGAACTCTTTCTCTCTGTACAATACAGCATATAATCTATGTTCTTCTCCAAATTGGAAACCGTTTCCTTGGCAACCAATCAACAAAAGAGGTATAAAACCTGCAATCTGCTCAGAGAAACCTCTCTGGAACAGATAATTACTCTATACCTAGTAAGTTAAACTATAATTATACTATGTACAATCATATGGTAGTAAAACATTTTAAACAAGTATTTCAAATATACATTAAAATTATTTAGCAGATGTTAGAATAATTTAAATAAGATATTTAAATAAACAATTATACAAAACTTTGATAATATTAACATATTCATAAAATATTTGCAGTATTTTCAAAGAAGAAAAGTTATAAGAGTGTTTTCAGAAATTCCATAACAATCTGAAATAGCTTTTAGATAATTTAACGTCTATTACAAATAACTAGGAGTGAGAGATTTTCTTAATCTAACACAAAACAATAATAACATTAAATTAATTACGTTGAACAAAAATTACTATAGTAAGGTGGGAACTGCCAAAACACTAAAACTTCTGATGCTTCTTATAATAGCAAAGTCTTTCTCAGATCGTTATATCATCAAACATAAATAAACTTAAAACCTGTGACGATCTCGTTACAGACAGCCCCACCTGCAAATTGCCTAATTTGATATACTTAGCTAATTAGGTAATTGCAGAAAAGTACAAAATGCAAAAAATACAAATTTCACTTTAAATAATTAACAATTAAGACATTTAGAAATCTTCCTAGATTAAAGTTCAAAAGAAATAATCTGTCTTGCAGAAACATACAACAATGACGAAAATAGAAATAATACATCTTTGCAGTTCAATCGTTGACAGTCTGAAACAAACAATAACAATACACTTTCAAAGTACACAAAAAAAAAACCTTGCAAACACTTTGTGTTGCATTCAAAACTCTTGCTCTCGTCGTGATAGTGAAGTTTGCGCTGTCAACAATGCAGGCAGGTGCGCAGTGGTTGCGCGCTTTGAAGTTGGCAGCCCTTATGGCGGCCATAATCGCTGCGTATCTCTCTTCCCATAGTTCAGTTGCCGGCTAATGGTAATACCTATTACCGTCGCGGTAAATAGCGTAGCGTTTTGCAGGTAAGATTCACCAGTCAAAACATCACATAACACTTTACACACTCGTTCATCACTTCATTAAAGTGTTCTTAAGAGTTTGGTAGCATAATGTTTATGTGCCTTAAATTCCTTATTAGATATCAACATTAAAATATCCCTGTTATGTAAAAGTTCGTTGGGAAAATGGCGGGATCTATTTACAACTTGTATTTGAAAATTAGTCATCAAACCACTTAATTTTCATAGTCTTAACGGAGCATAATCAACTAGCCTTTACTGTAGATCTCTCTTCTGTGCTTGTCTTCTTTTCTTCATCAGATGTACGCTCGTCCGTGATGATAGCAAATCTGTGCCACCACATGCATTTAACTTTGAGTAAGAGGATTTTTAAGTCTTAATCCTAACTGAGCATTACCTAATCAACAGTTAGATAAGCATACTTCTGAAGATCCTAACGTACAATAAAGGTTAAGGAAGGCTTTTTACAGAGATAATACTGCCTCAAATTCCTAACAACAATGAGTGGACATGCAATGCTCAGCATCCTAACTGAAAACATAACAACAATAGTTAACTAAAGTAACATGTAAATATACGTGATTTCTGACACAAATAACGACTTTAACGTATTTTCAAATTCAAAATATGTCATTAATAATCATCTCAATATCAATTCTGTTCAACAATATTCACAATATACTTTGTCATTCATATGTAAACAAATAGTTATTCTCATACACAAGCTAACTGCTCATCATATACACAACATAAATACAAGGTATTCTCAACAATATATTCGCCAGATTTGCAACTTGCAAAATAAATTGGATTACCTAAAACGCAGTAAGTACAAATAGTTCGTAAGAGTGTTTGTGTAATCATTTCATCACATATCATCAGCTTTGTAGGGTTTTCTCACTTAAGTAAACATGTTTAGCTACTCTCGTTCAAGTTGGTCGTATCGTGTGCGTAATAAACATAGTTCAGGACCTTAAATATTTGAGACAATTCAACTTCAGAGTAGGTATCGACGAGTGAATATTCATATTCAAGAATTTGACAAAATTTAGCGGTAATACATTTTACCTTCCCTCCTATGTGATACGAGTGTTCTACATAATTTACGTTGAGTTTTCATTGTTTATAGCATCAGTACATCGTAGAGCCTCATAATAAAAATCAACTATGCTCAGGGGTGGCATTACACTTCACTCACCTGGCGAACTCTTCAACCATACATAATACAATATAATAATATAGGCTATCTACAACATAATTACGTCAGGTATAAACATCATAGTACTGAAACTCCTCGTAAAACATACAAATAAACAAACTCATCAAACATCATTAGGCGAACACATAACTTCGCTGTTACATCGGCTAAAAAAAATAGATCACTTAGTTTACATAAACATGTCAAGTCAAAAAACAAACTCTTGAAAATAAATCTTCAGGCTACAGATAACTTTCATACTCGGGGCTGGATATAGGGTCTCAACTGCGTGATATTGTAACGCCCTGCGGGCCTTACATTAGGATACGTCAGTTCGTAGCAATTATTCCTGACTATCACTGACACAATCAGCGGACCAGTGAAGAGCAAAAACGATTTCTTCGTTACGTGATCAAAGAGCGAGCTTACGTAGTTAGTACGTCGTAACACTTGATCTCCTACGTTAAACTTACATGTCTTGCTGATTTTCTGATATATTTTTCTACTCTCGGCAGCTGCGTATAATCTTGCATTAATTAAGTTACTAATTTCTTCCGACACCTTGTCTGGGTTGTCCTGTGGCAGTTCAGCTATTAGCTTGGGTATGACTTGGTTCATGTTAATGACCTCAGTGTAGCGAACTATGATTATTTATAAACATAGGCGCTGTTGGATTTAGATGTTGGTTCCTTGGCGAAAAAACTTCGATTGCTGGTTAATGGTGAACTCGGCTGTGACAATTGGCTTCCCGTCATAACATTAGACGCGCTGACATCTGAGGCGGTGTCGTTACGATGTACACTCGTCTGTTGTTGCTGATTGTTTATATGACTGTTACTGTTCCCTGCTCTCCATTCGTACTGTTTACCTCTCTGCGGAGATGACTGTTGTGGGTGGGAGTTAGAACGTGTGCTGTTGTTCGACACAAAGTAGACTGAACCATTACTGTCTACGTATGCATTACGAGATACTTGTTCTTGGTTTGTGGGTTGTGTGTTTCTCCACGAACGGTTCTCGTTGTTTCCTTGGTTTCTCCTTTGATAATCTGGCTGGTACCTATTCCTGTTTCTCCTCCACGAACGGTATCCTTGTTTATGACACCAGTGTGGCGTACTCTGCCGATCTGAATTATCACAATTCCGGTGCAATGTGTTTACTTGGCGCTGATTGCGATCCCAGTTGTTTTGCCAATTATTATTTTGATAGTGTGGGTGACCTTGGTTGTGATTCGGTTGATTGTATCTGCACTCGTTTCGTGGTTGATACAGGGGGTGTGAGATGTGTGTAGTGTTGTTAGCACGTTCCCCTTCAGATCTGTTTTCACTACGCTGTCTCTCTGATTGATCAATGCGCAGGAGCTGTTGACGGAATTCTGTTAAGTTTGAAAAGGGACGATCCGCCCAACGATCTTGGTATTTAGTCGGCAATTGCACCACGATAATTTCCGCAAACTCCTCATCTTCCATCGGGGCGGTGAGATGTCTAGTGCGTTCATATATCTCACTAAAATGTTGATCGAACGACTTGCTTTTGCGATGATCGTATTTTTCCTGGTGTAGGCGGGCGCGAACATTTCCTTGTATTTTCGCGTTCCAGTATATCTCAAAAATTCATCATGGAACTGGTTAATAGTGTGGATGTTAGTGCTGTTTAATTCCCACCAATAATGGGCAGTGTACTTCAAGCTGCTAGAGATACACTTGAATTTATCTTCAGTGGTAAGGGAAAAATACTGAAAATATTCATCTAGTCTATTTAAGTAGGAAACTGGATTTTCGTGTGCAAATCCAGAGTATGTAGGTAACTGTTCAACCCATTGTTTTGAAGGGTGGTTGAACCACTGGATCGGGTTAGTTATGTTGACGGCGTTATTAGTTGTTGATTGGCACGTCTCGTTGCCATGGGAGACGGCTTGGCGTGGTGTTACCGCTTCGGGTGTAGTCGGCTGCACTCGGGTGTCCTCATGGATATGAGTAGATGTAAAATGTATGTCCGAGGGCAGGGGTGTGGGGTGGGGGATCGGGGGAGCCGCGGCCGCCATCTTGGATCCCGGCGGCCATCTTGGATGATGTCACCCATCCGCCATCTTGGATGACCTTGACCTTTGCAGTCGCCATCTTGGATTGCATCACTTCCGGTCGTCATCTACTTCCAGTCGCCATCTTGGATTGCATAACTTTTCTAGAATTTTCTGCTCTGTCATTCCATGGATCCCCAGACCAACACCCCCTTCTCGTATTCTAGAATTTTCTGCTCTGTCATTCCATGGCTCCCCAGACCAACACCTCCTTCTCGTATTCTAGAATTTTATACTCTTGCTCTGTCATTCCATCTGGTCCCCACCCCTGCTCCCGAAGAATCGACCATGGCCTGTTGACTCCCCAGACCAACACCCATCCATTTGTCATTCTACTCATGCTCTGTCATTCCATGGCTCCCCAGACCAACACCCCCTTCTCGTATTCTAGAATTTTATACTCATGCTCTGTCATTCCATCTCTCCCGAAGAATCGGCCATTGCCTGTTGACTCCCCAAACCAACACCCATCAATTTGTCGTTCTAGAATTTTCTACTCTGTCATTCCTTGGCTCCCCAGACCAATTCCCCTGCTCTAGAATTTCGTACTCATGCTCTGTCATTCCATCTGGTCCCCACCCCTATGTGATTCTCTTGGTACACAGCATAATCCTCTCTGTAGAGTCAGTCACCCCTGGCAAACACTGAGATACTACAAATAGCGAGAGCCCAAGACAGAGCTATGACATTCATAATTATTTCAGTTTTTTAAACCTTGTAATAGTGTGCTATGTAAATATTGATTGCATGTACATGGAGATTGCGAGAGCTCAAGACAGAGCTATGACATTCATAATTATTTCAGTTTTCAGTGTGCTATGTAAATATTGATTGCATGCACATGGAAATTGCGAGAGCCAAAGACAGAGCTATGATATTCATCAGTTTTTTTAAACCTTTTATAATAGTGTGCTATGTAAATATTGATTGCGTGTACATGGACTATTGCATCTGATGCTCTTTAAGAAAAGTTATGACAGGCATACGAAATAATGTCTCACAAACACACAGGAGTACGCATTAAGAACTTATTTATTAAAGTAGAGGAAATATATACACACACAAAGAAAACGATCTTATTCACAATGTTTACAGTCTCGCAGATGTCTGACTTCATTCCTTAGACTACGGATCTCCTCCAGAA
>PNEQ01008316.1:0-20673 GCA_003012365.1 Medauroidea extradentata
GTGGGGGTTTGGGGAGGTTAGAGTCAAGTTAATATCTGCGACACGATGCTTCCCTGGGTGGCGATAAGGGATCTGAACCTGCTGGGAATAACCAATACCAGCCCGCGGACCAACTGGCAAGAGTCGTTGAAGTGTCATCGTGGGTCGATGTTGTAGAAAGAGTGGGTGGACCTGTAGTCTGCGATGGACTTTGCTAGACGTAGGTGCCAGTCATGCTGCGGCAACTATATACGAACTGCTATTACAGCTTTCCACCACAATGCTTCAACCCCGCCAAGGCGGCTGGTTATCTTTGAAAGGTTGTGTCTGCTCAACGAGGGATGAGATTCCTACTTGACCAAATCAACAACCTGGGATGAACCAATAAGCTCTGGTTACAGTTGCTACAGCACTGCCACAGAAGCTACATAAGCATCTTCCATGTCGGTTGGAGGGGGCTTTACGTTTACTACAACCATGGCCCCTTCCCCTTCTGGTGTTGGGTGTTGTAACTTCCAAAGGACAGCAAGGGACCAAATCGCCGGCTCTTGCAGTCTCTCCCTAGCATTTGTTGCACCCCGGACCATAGAATCTCTCCTTTACTCATAATTGAGGGAGACGGAGAATCCACGGTCACCAATTTCACATTATTACGATTAGCGTATAGCCTAGTCGGCTGGAACGTACGATGTCCTCCCCTAGAACACCCTCCATTTATCCGGGAGGTCCCACCGAGACAGCTGGTAGGTCGAGGAACACCTTGTGCTGCGAGGAGGAGCAGTACAAAAAAAATTGAGTCGAGTTAATGCAAAAGCTGCACCATCAATGAGGCCAAACTTAGTCACTTATGTTGTTCTTTCCCGTTGCCCAGTCGTGTTTACTTTCCAGAGGCTTGCCCTGCTGATGTGTAGTGCTGATAAGGCTGCCTTTTTTTTTTTTTTTTTTTTTTGTCCTTCCACTTTGCTTGCAGTCATGCAGACACACACTCACACATGCACGTGTGCACGCACACTCACACTAACTCTCTACCCCTCCCTTCTTCCACCACTATGCAATAATCTAAGCAGACAATGGTAAACTTGTCAATCACCTGCATCACTGAGGAGATTGCAATACAAGAAGTTACTTCACCAGGAGAATTTAATAAACCACTAAAAACAGCAAAAACTCGAAAAATAACATTCAAGACATGCTGTTATTTGTCATTTTCGGTGGTTGGGTGTGGGTAGAGGCAGTGTACGGAAAATCCTACTGTGCTCATGGTTCTAGAGATATATGCGTGAAAGTGAGCTGACAATGGTTGGGAGAAGGGGATGGTTACAGGAAGAATAATAATAGTAATAATAATCGGCTTGCCCCAGTTATTTGACATTCTTTTACAGGCCTTCACATTACAGTGTTAATTTACCTAGACACTTCTTCCGTAACTTGATAAAATAATTATATAGTGGGTACATACACTATACACACATACAAAGCAGTATACTGCAGCCTCTCTTGCTTGTAGAAATTATAGCATACCAGTTTCTTCACATTTCTTGTGATTAATGACTGATTATCTCTCCATCTCAGACGTCCCCTCGATAACACGGAAAAATAGTATCTCGGACAGCTTCTTCTCCCGTTTAGTCTGAGTTATTGAGGATTCACTGTACTTTCACATGGCTCCATTACCTTACTTACTTATCAGGCAGGCTTACTTCAGAAAACAGCAATTTAGAATAATCCTGTTAGTGAAATTAGGGGTTAAATTTAATCTTGTGAAGGTTAATGCTTATAAACAAAAATAAAAATATATTGAAAATAAATAATAAAACATTAACTTGCTTCACGTTACTGCAGTACAAAAGGGATATATATGTTATCAGTACTGCTTAATTTGTGGCATATGCAGTTGTGGTGATTTCACTCATTTTATCGGTAGTATCATTGAATACTCTTGGTGTTGTGACGTCTGTATAAACAAACACATATTTTAAAGGGGTTCTTTATGTGTAATGTGTTACGTAAAAGGGCCGGCACCATCAACCAAGTAAACTGTAAGTGTGGATTAAAGTAACAAATTTGAATTGTTTAAGTTACTGTTTATTTAGCTGGTAAAGTGTGTGATGCAATAGGTATGCTGATAGAAATTTTGCTTCCACAAATTAAATCTAAAATTAACTTGATGTCAAGGTGTGCAAATGAAATTAAAAAGAATATTGTGTAACCTAGTGTCATGAGAATTGGGTTAGTTATTTGACTATACACTGTATCAAACTACCGATAGATGAGGGATGCAACACTGCAACTCATATGATATTTATCATAGATTTCCTTATGACATCTTGCAAATACCAATTAAGGACTCTTCAGATCTTCAGGGTTCTACTATAGGTTTTGTTGCACTAATCACTAAATACTCTATATTGGTGAGCAAAATTTTTAACGTGAGTTGCCTCTTTGAAGTCCGTGCAGTTGACTTTACCAGTAAGTTTCTTGCTAACAAGTATCTCCCGATGTGGGTAATGGGATAACGGGATCTGGAAGGCGACCAGGAACAACATAGTAAGAGTAGCCTTCACTAGGCTATAGAACCAGGCTGGACGACGACCTCCGTAGCAGACGTCTCCTCAGACCCCTCTAGACGACGATTCCGATCTGGATGACAGCTCAGCCTTCTGAACTGCAATTCAGCTAGCGTCGTAGTTGTCCTCCAGAAAAAATATTGCCATTCTTCTTACCTCTCGACAAACATAAGCAAATTTTGTGTTCGAACTAGTAATTTTTTTGTGTCTGCCCTGTGGTCATTCATCTTCTTGTGTCAGTGTGTTAGTGGTTAAGCCAATGCGTTCTTCGTTATACTGGATACATTATAGTTGGTAGATCAATGTCTATGTTATGCAGTTGTAGTTTTGAACGGTTATGTATGATTTTGAGTCAGGTATGAAAATAAGTGGAAGGCAGTGTATTGTAAAAATTGCTGAATTTGTTTTTCAGCCAGGTTTAAAACTGGGAATCCTCTTGATGGGTTTTGCAGATTGATGTCTTAATGATTTGTTGCTGTCAGAGTACCGTATTTTTCCGCATATAATGCGTCCTTGCATATAGTGCGAATGGCAATTTTGAACCACTCAAATCGGAAAATAAAATTGCATGGCCGTATAATGTGATACAGTGAATGCTGTGCGCCGAGGCACAGGCCGTGCGGGTAGGTAGTGTGGCAGCCGTTGCGACGAAAGAAGATCTAGAGCAGAGTACCGTATTTTTCCTCATACAGTATAATGCGACCTCGCACATAGTGCGAATGGCAATTTTGAACCACTCAAATCGGAAAATAAAATTGCATGGCTGTATAATGCGATACAGTGAATGCTGTGCGCCGAGGCACGGGCCATGCGGGTAGGTAGTGTGGCAGCCGCCGGCACGAAAGAAGAACTACAGCAGAGCATGCGAGCAAACAATAGGGTAAGAGGAGGCGGAAAGCAGCGGAGGGAGGAAATGATGCAGACCAGTAACGGTAAACAAGAGGATGAGAAGCGAGTGTAGAGGAGGGGGTGGCTGGAATGCATACACTGTGATGTCAGTGTTGTTACCACTGTTGCCATAAGCCCACGTTTGCTTGACGCGATGCCGTCACATCCTCTTATAAATTACGTTAACGCTCGCCCCCGATTTTTAACACTTTACCATTTAGGCCTAAGAGCACTAGTATTCGCCCGCACCTTTGCAGTTTGCCGTGTTGCCATTTATTTTCACGTAACGATAATATTGTAGCATGTAAGAGTGGAAGACGAAGCTTTAATTGTGAAACAGTATTTACTTACGTCCAAGTGTTTATCCAGTGTTTGTTTTCCATGTTTAACCGCCTTTGTAACATTTATTAACCTGTACAAGTGTTTGTTTACAAATACGGCCGAGTGTCTTACCAGTGGTGCCAATCCCGTGCACGGACTCTGTAAATGTGCACTAAACAGCGATCACGGGAAATACGCACGTTAATATAAATTGTACTGTTTGTTATTGCTTAAAAATATGTTTTATTATTATGTAAGTGTTTCTGTGTATTAATTATAGTGTTAAACGGCAATACGTGCATTTATAATTTAAGTCGGGAAGTTTGTTTGTATAGCAGAGTAAATTTGTGCCCCCAGAGAGTATTTCCTAAGTGTGAGTGTGGCACACCTGCAGATGCAGACGGCCTTGAGCGGCTAAGCGGCCATTTTGCTAACGGTACTTCAGTCCTTCCCAGGGGTATATAAGGCGGGCGCTGCGCCCAGATAGTCTGTCGTCAGCGGCTCGGTCTTCGGGTCGGGTCAGCCTGGCACCCCCGCGAGAGTTCGTTGGCAGCTCCTCTGAGTTCCCGTCTCTCAACACCCTCGGCTTCGGCCAACCCCTACCTATCCAAGACGACTTCTTGCGAAGGGAGACCCTCAACCCTGTACTTACCTATCCGAGGCGACTTCTTGCGAATGGAGACCCTCAACCCTGTACCTACCTATCCGAGGCGACTTCTTGCGAATGGAGACCCTCAACCCTGTACCTACCTATCCGAGGCGACTTCTTGCGAAGGGAGACCCTCACCCCCTACCTAACTAACCGAGGCGACTTCTTGCGAAGGGAGACCCTCACCAACCCCGGAGCGACTTCTTGGGAAGGGAGACCTCCACCTTCCTGTTCCATTCCCTTACCTACCTCACCCGCTGAGAGACTGGAAGGAGGAGCTTTTGTCACCCAGCTTCCGCGCCGCATGCGTAAAGGGGATTACGCCCTAAGTAATGTCAGTTATAAAGTGTTAGTACGCACTTCGCTGCCTCGTAAAGTTATTGGAAGATATAGAATGTAGTAAACTTTCCTTGGGATCAGAGAGATCGCCGTATATTTAGCAGTAACCCAGTCTGGCTCGTTAATCCAGTATCGTCGACGGCGCAGCACCTAAAGTAAGAGGCTGTTGAATGTTGTTGCAAACCTCTCAGGATCAAAGAGATGATCGCCACCCAGTTTCGGCCACGAATAAGGCCTGAATCTTTGCCCAGTATCTGGACGGCCCGGAGTGCCATGTAGAATTGTATGCATCATAATATATCCTGTGGGCTTAGTACTGTCTTTCTAAGTTGTCGTATCATTGTTATTGTTGTACCCTGTTGTCGTATCTCATATTGAGACTCCAGTGCTAAAATGTATGTCATCAAATTATTATTGACATATAACCCTGATTGTGGACCATGTACCAAAGCTAACGTTGTATTCATCATGCTGTGACAAGTACTGTAACTTGTGTTAATGAATATAAACACCCCATGAAACTGAATTACCTTGTTTTCTCCTTTCATGAGATTAACCTGTGTACCAACATTGATATCTAATACAAGGCGAGTGATATATGCCTTGCCCTCTATTTATGTAAAAGATGACACCCTGTGCTAGCAAGTAGAGTACGTCCTTGTTGGCTCACTCAGTAGTCACTCGCTGAATCGAGGATAACTCTATTACCAACTACTCTAGAAGAACCACACCAATGTCTCATGCTCTTTACCTCAAAGGTCTTCTAGATACACACACTGCTCGCATTCAGCAATCTTACTTGCAACCCCACACATCTAGCACAGGGGGATTAGCGTCATGCTTGCTGGCGTCAGGACTGGCTTTACATGTATTGCACCTACATTATGTCAACGTGGTTATAATAGAAGCACCTCTGGAACGATTTTAACAAAATTTTATATACGTTCATGCTATTGCTACCTCTCAACAAAAAAACAATAAAATTTCAAAATAATATTGTTTTTCGAAAAACCAAAAGTTTAAATTTTTTTTTTTTCAAAAACAAACATTTTTTGGGGTACTATATTCTCAGCGACGTAATGTCAATGTCTTATAAGCACATTAAAAAAGTTTCACATTTATATCTTAACGTATACGGTAACATTCGTGGACGAATGACGATGCCGTGTTGATTATTCATCTGCTTACGTGAAACTAATACACGCGTTAAAACAATGGCACTGTATATGCACTTCGAAACATCACGGAAAATTTTTTTTGTGTATGAACAAAAGAAAATAATTCTCATCCGAATGCTTAGTTATATAAATAACGCTATTTTACAAACATAACATAGCTGCGTTGGGCATTGGCCTCTAGCGTGGACTACTACCGCCAGGAGACAAAGGTGGCACAATTTTCTTTGTGTGTACACGCGTTGATGTAGAGTCGACTCAGCGCAATATATTGATCTCCGCATATCGCTGTGATGCTTGCTCCGTCAGTATTTTCGTTTCCGAGTTTCGTGGCAAGAGCGCACCACCAGATGTACAGGACGCCGCGTACAATCTATTCTTTCTTGCAACTCTTGATGTTCACTTCCGAGCGTGCTGCGAGTTGTTTACGTGACGCATTCCACATACGTAATGCCGTTTTTCTGTGATAACGTACGCAATAGTGAAAATGCTCTCGTATTAAGCGAATTAATTAACGTTGTATTTAATACAGAAATTGACAGTGCACAAAAATACTGTCGTTATGGCCGTATTTTCGTCTTAATGAGGTTCCGCTGTATCACCCTCCCAGCCATAACACTGCGTCGCACAAAAACGGCATATAGACAGACCCCGGGATTATTTATCCTTTTGCGCACCAATATAATGCGACCCTGCATATAATGCGAATAGTGATTTGGGACCACTGAAATCGGCAAAAAATTATCGCATTATATGCGAAAAATACGGTAGTAGTTTCACTTTCACCATGTAATTTTTTCATGTAGTAGATTTTAACCAACCGCCGCTAGTGGATGAAACTGCAAACAAAAATGTATGCTCAATTTTGCACTGATTCATTCAGAATTTGGTGGGATGTTAATTGATATTTTAATGAACTGTACTTCTGCTGGTTACTGGTGTTGCAATTGCCAAGCCACTTTTGAAGTACTGGCAGGTGCCAAGTTACGTAATTTATAACTTTGAATTCACAGCTACACAACTTTTTGAATAAAATTCACTGACGTGATAAAGCACAGGATGAGGTTGTGGTTGATTGCAAAACACTTCACGCTACATGTGTGACGCTCACTGTG
Organism: Medauroidea extradentata; assembly: GCA_003012365.1. Classification (NCBI taxonomy): domain Eukaryota; kingdom Metazoa; phylum Arthropoda; class Insecta; order Phasmatodea; family Phasmatidae; genus Medauroidea; species Medauroidea extradentata. Next base: position 7,034 of record PNEQ01008316.1, read on the forward strand.
TGACGCTCTCTGTGTGCCTCTGTCTCTCTTCTCCAGGTTTCATTGATCACAGCAGCTTCAGACAGCAATATTGCTTGTTATCGCACATGAATAGAAAATTATGGTCAGATAATGATGGTGATGGAAGGGAAGGGTAGCCTGGTGCTGGCGCTGGGTTAGATAGACCACCGGTGGTGCCGAATTTTTGCCCCAGACGAAGGAAAGGCAAGATCATCCCTCATCCCTGCATAGGGTTTACTACCCTAGCATTGTTTGTGCAGATATTGTTAGTTTAACGGTAAATTGTCTAAGCGTAAGAAAAAATTCTCTCAACCAGAGAGTAAAAAGCATTAGGATTTGCTTAAGAAGCAGAGAAAAAGATGTGGACATTCGTGGTAAGTATTTTAAAACATGACGTTACTCAGTTTTGACTAGTCAATTAACAAATATTTTGATAGTTTCATAATTTGCCAATGCCGCAGCATTTACTGTCTTGAAAAAATTGGCCAACATGGTGAAAACCTTTGTAAACAAAACTGCCGAACAGATTATTGATAACTACTCTAGCTTTATGCTTAGAAAATAATTTATTGCTAAAATGTAGAACCAGGGAAGCATGCTTGCGATTCATAATGTCAAGATTAAAGGCGAGGCCGCTAAGTACAAATCTTGGTGTGGCAAACTAACTCCCTGAACTAGCAAAAATAATCGAGAAAGGTGAATATTTGCGTTACAAATATGTAACATAGATTAAATTGCTCTGTTTTATAAATGGATGCCAGAATGGTAATTTATTTCAATGGAAGAAAATTCAATACCTAGATTCAATGTTGCGAAAGATTGTATTATCAATATATAAAACAAAGGAAGAGGCCGCTAAGCTATCAGTATGTACAAAAGACAGAAGCACAAGTACTCACGTTTTAGTACTTGACAGATACACACACAAATAGGATGACACATAATCGCGGAAGCGCGTATCGCAACGTTTCGCTGCTTACAGCAGCTTCCTTGGGCAAAGACACATGGCTGACTGCCCTGTCTCAGCCATGTCTCTTCGTCCGAGGAAGCTGATCCAAGCAGCGAAACATCTTGATACATGCTTCCGCGATTATGTGTCGTCCTATTTGTGTTTGTATCTGTCAAGTACTAAAACGTGAGTACGTGTGCTTCTGTCTATTGTACATTATTTTCAATATGGTTGGTTTTTAATGTGTTTGGAAACTACCACTTGCGTTTGATCATTCCCAAACCCCACAGTTATTATTAAAATTATGAGTAAGCCGCCAGCAATCTGGAAATCTAACACCAAGGTCGTAGCGTTTACTAAAATTATGATGAATAAGATGCCAGCAATCTGAAAATCTAACACCAAGTTCTGGGCCACATGTGCGCTTTTGAAGATTAGTTCAGTAATCATTTTGTTCCTGAGGTAAAAGAAGATTGTGCAAAGAAGTAAATCCCATTTGAAGTGCTGCTTCGCTTGGGTACTGTAATGTACCTGGCCACCCAGAAGAATTAGATGACTTTCATCTTAATTTACGCAGGTTATTTAGTGAATGTACATTACACAAGCATTTCTATTGACTGCGTTGGTCAGGCACAGGAATCATCTGTGAAGTGTATACGCGTGAGAAAGTGCCTTAGTGTAGCGAAATACTGGCAATGTGCAGTGTGTGAAGCTCCCATTGGGCTGGCTTGGCCGTGCACAGGTTGTCTCCCTCTTGTCGTACTCATGTCACATTTGACAAGACTGATAATTTTAAAAAACATTGCACATATTACAAGGGTGTTTAATTTTTTAAATTTTTTAATTTTAATTTTTATACTTTAATTTTTATTTATTTTTTTCTCTTTCCCCCCCCCCCCCCCCACAACTGTGTGTAGGTCTTATTAATTGCCTTTAGCTTGCTCCTAAAACATTACACTTTGAAAAATTAATTTATTTCTACTGAAGTTTCACTCAAGTACGGTAGATATGATCGACTTAAAAAAAATCAAATTATGTAGCTGAACACCTTACTGTATCAATTATGAATTTCCCTTGCAGGATATTGTTGTTATTTAGTCATTACTACTTAGTTGTTGGATGTGCAGGTTAACATACTGTGGTGAATTTACCAAGTAAATACCCAAATAAATACACAACAGATATTTTTATTTTTCTCAGAGTTCGCAAGAGCAGAAATTTAAAGTACAACTCACATTTTAAGTACAAGTATAACACTACCAAAATTGCACCATTTTCCATCACACCCTATAGGGGATATTATAAGAGTTACTTTCAAACCAAAGTTCACTTCCCTAATATCTCTGCTCACAGAGCAATTACATAATCATGACCAGAAGTTGCAGTGCACTAAGTCCATTCTTACGCAAAATTGTACAAATTCCACCAGTATACCTTCAACCACAACGTGCATTGAAAACAAATAAATTAACTTTGCGATTACATTTGTACACTATCCATTCTTACGCAAAATTGTACCAATTCCACCAGTATACCATCAACCATAACGTGCATTGAAAACAAAAAAATTAACTTTGTGTTTAAATTTGTACACTATCCTTAGTTTTAGGTATTTTTAACAAGTCATTGACAAGCACGGAGTCCATTTTTTTTGTATTATGCGCTAAGTCTCTTTAGCAGATTACTATATGCACTAAAGTGCATTACAACCATGTTATATTAATGGTAAGGGTACGATCCAAAGTACTATATGGTGATAAAATGACACCAATTGACAATTTCTTGGATCTTGCATCGTCCGCCCTGTTCAAGAGGAGAAGTACAGATATATATGTCGACACAGTTCCTTTTGTGCTGACCACGCCGTCCGCCCAAACCTGTTCTGCTAGGTGGCCTTAAAATTAGGCCCCACCCCAGCAAGACTCTTGGTGACGGTAGAGCAACGGGCGGAATTTTCCGCTTACTCCAGCTAGTCGCCGCGCCGAAGCACCGCTCACACACACTAATCGTAAAAGTCGGCCAGCGTTGACCCGGTTCACTATCAACTCTCATACAAGCGAGTTCTTTATGTTCTCGGAATTCCTAATATACGACATGTCCTTAATGTTAACTGCACGACTGGAACACCAAAGTTACTGCGACGGTCCGTTAACGTTTTAACTCTACAAACCAGGCAACATGGCCGTTTTTGCTCACGCACTATCGGGCTTCCTTTTTTTTGTAACCACGAATGATCCACCTCCCGTACACGTGTTATGCAGTTATAAACTCTATCATCGGCATGCCTATCACCCTCGCTTCCGCAGTTGTCATAACAAAAAAACTGCGCGAGCGGTGTTTAGCTGTCCAAGCGGTCATTACACTTCAGCCGGCACGCGATCAATACTCTTCCTGCTGTCGACAGTCCACAGCTGACTCCCCTCGCCCGGCGTCCGATCAATCCCCTCTCTCCCGCACGCGCGGAAACCCCTCCCAGCTGTGCCACGCACACCTGCCCGCATGCGTGAACTTACCTTCCCCTCTCCTCTTACTCAGGGCGAGCAACGCGCGCACCGTGCAGCAAATGTGATGTACTACCATAAACATGGTTGTACATCACACTAGTAACCACATTGCTGATTACTGAGGTGGCAGTTTTAAAAATCGCTCCTAGGTATTTGTTAGTATTTTTCTTATGCTCCTCTCTATTGTGATCACTCAAGTATAGTTTATGAATCATAAACATGTAGTTCACGCATCACTTCACTCAAAGCAGCGGAGAAATTATCCAAGGATTCAAGATGTGTCATAAACCGGTGTTCTGTAACAGCAAGGATGACTTTGTATCATTAAAAAACAGTTTTATGTTTAGACTGTTTGAATACTAAATACTGTAAGTACATACATTAATTTGAGTACTGAAAACCATACATTTATTCTATCTGTACTCATTTTGTAATTTTTCACTGAACGGCCCCAAAATATGCATTTTATATCATAGTTACCCAGTGCTGTCACAAAGTAACTCCAATTTACACACATAACCTGCGTACACTGCTCAGTTAACACTGCAGCATCATGCTCTATTTTTATATTTCCTGTGTTTGCATCTACATGTAATTCACAGTTGGAGTGCTGCTGTTGGGCATGTTGTTTTATTCTTTGTGTTTGATGATACGGGTACTGCTGGGTTATGGTAGTTAATCCACTTGCACTGCTGTACTGGCATGAGCAAGGTGGAGCAGGAGTAAATAATTTACATCACATTCAGAAGGACATGTTGAAGCGTTTCCTCTCTCACAGCTGCCCCACAATGGGCGAACAAATTGTCAAGTTACCATCTTGTACAAGTACCCGAGACCCACTTGGGCCGACAAATTGTAGCACATAAGTCCACCTAGACCAGTACACTAGCTCGACGATCACCTAGCTAAAAAGGCAGGGATGAAAACTGGAATATTTCTCTTCATCTGTAATCAAGTACTCTGGAATTTACTGGCAGTACATTTGTAGGTTACGTCGCCTTGTAGACCAAATGTAGAACTTTTATAGAAATTAGCCAATTCAGAGAAGTTAGTCACAAAATTATAAACTCAACTATGATCTAAGACTGCTGGTTTATTAGATTTTTAGTTTACATCAGCAAAAATACTGTGTCTTAACACGGTGAATTCGGTTCACAGAAAATGACAAGCAGAAACGCAGCAAGACTATAGCAAATAATCAAAACCAAACTAAACAGAAAACTACATATTGTAGTAATTTGGGCCGCAGCCCCACGCGCATCCTATCTCGTCTGCGTCATGACTTATTCTAAAACATGGCGGAGGCAAAACATTTCCAGGGCGAAGGGGCGCCACATGCTGTGCTCTCATTGGCTGGTTCTCGGTGACGTGACCTTCGTCATTCGTTCCATTATCTAGAACCCTCTAGGGCACAATCAGAAATTACGCATTAAAACAACAAACGGCGCCAAAACTCCCACGGAGAAAACTAGAACACAAAAAGAAAACTAAGCTACTGCCTCCTACCAAGACCACCTGGACATAACGACAAACATTAAACCCTATCTAGAACATTCAGGACTAAATAACTGCGTCTCTACTCTACCCCTCTGGAACCGAATCCACTAAAATAAAATTACGATCACATAAGATATTAATTCACCAAATAAAAACCCTTGTCCTGCATTGCTACAATGTGTTCAAACCCTGACTCCAGCCATCCTGATTTAGTTTTTTCCATGATTTGAGAATTACTACAGGTGATAGCTAGGATGTTTCCTCAATACAGGCCCAGGCCAACTCTTGTCGCCTTATCCCGTATATCTCTTTCACTGTGCTTTCTTTACCTCAATTATGTAGACTTTCTTTGCAGGATGCAGGAGTGTTCTGTCATTTAAATTTTTAGGTACCATTGCTAGATAAGTAGTAATTTTAAAAAAATTATTTGGCTTAATATATATATTTTTTTATGTGCAGGAAGGTGAGCGTAATTACAAACGAAGATTTGTAAAGATTTTGGAGCCACTGGAAAACTGGGTTGAAAAGGATAGTATTATCCTTACGGACTTCACAGTCGATAAAGGCACACTTCATGCTATGGGCTTCACACAAGTGTACCAAGTGTCTGTCTCTGACACTTCATCGGGAAACAACAAATTTAGTAACCAAAATGTAATGGAATACTTGCGACGTATTGTCCCTCGTATGTTTCAGGTATGTTATACCGTATGAAAGTTTGAAAATTGTAGTCAGAGCTTTAAATTTGATTACCTTATCATGTAAAGTCTATATTTGTAATTTTTTTGGTATTAATGACTGATGATGTTTTGTAAAAAGAGCCTTGTCAGCAATTTAAGGAATGCTTTTTTACAGTGTGACAGGCCCATAGTTTTGCTGATTATATGATAGTTGGATGTTGGTAAGGAACTTAGAAACGTCTTTATATTGAATGCTGTCAGTAATACAGTGATGCCCTATTACAGTTCTGTTGCTGGCATGTTTCCCAACTCACTAGAAATGCCAACTGATTATGTGAAATGTTTTTGTGAAAGACTACTAACAGTCTTTATTTCAAAGTTACATTAAGGCTGTCAGTCAATATAATTTTTTTATTTATTTTTTTGGTTAGGGTATATTATCTGTGTATTTTTATCTACTCTCATTAACAAATCTTCAACCTTTAAAAGTTGTTTTAAGAAGGTTGTACTTGTTCCTGTACTGTGTTATCTAATGTTACCATAATGTTTTTGCATTTTCAGAACACACTTTCTTTGCTGAGTAGACAGATAATCCAGCAGTTTCTTGATGAACTAGTGTGGCGTGAGAGGTGGGGACCAATAGCAGCTCATGCATTTGATAACATCATCCTGCACATAGCAGAGCAGACGAAGTTAGACACAGGTTGGTGTCAATGTATCATGTAACACATAGGTATGTGCTTGAATGTGGGAGGAGAAAGGCGTGTATCATATTGTACCTCTTACCACATGTGCAAGTACAACTAAACACAGGTAGTTTACAAAACTCATGTTGTTTAGGAATTAATACATATACAGTAGAAACTCGTTGCATCATTTTCGTTTCCATCGTTTTTCCGTATTTATCGTTTATTTTTGTTGGTCCCGAAAATTTTCCTATTAAAACAATGTTTAAGAAGTCCACATACATTGTTTTCGTAAGTATCGTTTTTCCCGCATCCATAGCTCAAAATATCTTGTCCCACAGCCCAAAATTTATGCGTATCGATCATTTTTAAAATTAATTTCAACATACAGTGTAAATTTTAAAACGAACTGTTCTAGTGAACTCTAATAGGCAATCATGGCAGCCCACAAAGTAAACATGCCCAGCCGATATTTACGTTTTCCCGCGATTTGCACTTTTTTCTTCAGATCCAGTTTCTTTGCAAATTAATACACTGTTAAGTACCGCATATCACATCATGGAAATTTTATTTTTCCCGCTGTGTACGGTTTTCGCTATTCAAAAACAATATAAACATGAGATGTCAGAGTCGCAGATAACCAAGGAAGAAAGGACATCTTAACTTGTTTGGAAATAGAACATAAAAGAAACATTGCAGCGAAGTTGGTGATCACGTGCAAAGCCACAGGAGAATGACCGTGATCACATGTAACGGTTGCACTCATGGCACAATAAATTCAAGATGGCGGCTGGAAGAGAATTGTCGCCGCATGCACTATCGATTGTCTCAACTCTTATCAATCACTGTTTTTACGTTGGAAACATTTGGTCTCTTAAAGTGCGTTCGTTTGTCTTTGTTTTTAGCGCAATTAATGGCAACTTGAACCTAAAATTTGTGAAACGTGTTTGAAAATGTTTTATTATAAACATACAGGTTTTAAAATCATTTCCATTTTAGTGCAGCATGTACGGTAATGTAATTTCACGATTGCACTCGTAAATACATAATATTTATATTAAAAAAGTTTTTAAAAAATGATATTAATGCTCCTAATTCCTTTTTTATGTTTTTTTTTTTCCGTAATTTACGTTAGCGTAATAAATAATAACTTTTAGAGAGATTTTTTATGTTTCGTCTTGTCAGTCAGCTCAGCACATAAAGTACAACTTCAGATTTCGGGGTTAGGTAAAAAATAGAGACAAGTCCACATGCATAGTTGGTCCGCATGCATCATTTTTTTCTTCTGGTCCCTTGAAAAACTATCCATAGAGTTTCTACTGTACATTATTACACCAGCTCATAGGCCCTATTACTGAGCTTCTCAACTTCTCCTTGTGCATGCATCATGATAACTGCCTGCCCACACACACTATTCACTGTTCGCTCACCTTTGTCCATAGTATCTATGATACATGATCGCATATCACACTTGACACACACGACTTTAAATACATTGTTCCAGGTGAGAGTCTTGTTTCAAGGTTGAGCAAAGTTGCTGCCAACCCATTCAAACATTGGAACTATGCATCGTTCCCTGCTCCAAGCGTACAGCAGCCTCCTGCCCCTCCCACTGGCAAGGGTGAAACAACTGGCAAGAATGCTAGTTCTGCCTCTAAAACTTCTTCACATACAGCTGCAACAAGTCAGGTAAATTAATGACTGTACTTGACATTTATATAAAAAAAAGAATTGAAGGTTCATTAATTATGTCTCAAAATAATACTGAATTTACCAGAATATAAGTCAATATTTTATTCAAAAAATCACAAAATTTTGGGGGTCATCATATTTTTGCATAACAATAAATTTTTAAAGTTCATACTTATGCATTAATGTTTATGCCTGTAAAATTGTCTATGGTTTCTAGGGAAATACTGTGACGTGCACTGGCACGTAGCACATACTTGGCCTCTTATCATATAGTGATTCCAATTTTTTAAATTAATATTTTGTTGTTCATAACTAGGCCAACGTAACCAAGTATAAGGATGTATATGGCAGGATCCAACATATTAATTGGGAATGCTAGTAGAGAAGATAACAGTAAAATTTTATTCAAAATTTATGGTGTAACGGTTAAAACAAGATAAAAGTAGTAAATTTTGTGTGTCAATTTTATCTGATTTATATTGTGTTTGAACTCATTTTAAAGCTAATTTAATTTCAAGCAAATTTTGTAAATAACTTTTTTCTTTCTTTCTCTTTTCTTCATTTGGATTTTTAAAATTTCAAGTAGCCTCTTAGCTCGCTTCTTCTGGAATGAAATTTATCTGACAGGCAGGTCAGAGTTCAAACGTGTGGTGTGCTGGAATGTGGCGAGGGCAGCACGTTGTTAGGCCTTCGACATGGGTGTTAGTGTCGTGTGCAACAGAACTTAGAAAAGGTGGTGGCGCACCACATCCCCAATTAATAAATTAATGAATATTTAGCTGTTACTGTGCAATAGAAAAATGTGCAAATGTGTCTATAACTGTGTTACATAGTTTTCCTTCAATGTAACTCGCAACTGACTGTTATTTAAAAGAAATTGGATCCTGATGTATCGCGCACGTTCGCCACGAACGAAGGAGTCTAGTTGTGTGTTCATTCGGTATAGGACGTGTTGATGTACGAACGAGGAGTGTTGATAAGATGGCTGGAGAGGGCGGACTGTGTGAAGGCATGGTTAGGAAGTGCCAAAGGGGTGCTGGCACAACTACAGTTAGACTGCCAGTGTTGGCAATTTCACTATTTTTGTCGTTAGTATATCAAGAATCAATGTAAACACTGTAGTAAGGTAGAAAGAAAAGGAAGCAACTAGTAGCGTAGGAAAGCTTCGCCTTTACTGTATTCATGATGTAGTCGGATTACTTGTATGTTGTGTTGACTTTTGTACCGACTAGTTGAGTAGTGGTCGAGCAACGAGTAGAATTCCAGCATGCAAGCTATTTCGTGGTGAACCTGCAGCCAGGTGTAGCCAACAGTCTATAAAAAAAAAGTATATTCTTTTGTTGTCGATAAAAAAAACTTAAGCTAGTTGTTCTCGTGTTCTGAAGCCAAGAGTCTAGAATTATAAAAGGTATTGGCTTTTCGGGAGCTTGCCCATGGGAATGTTCCTAGCACTGATCTTCAATTCAAGTCCCTTCCTCTTTTCTCCCAAATTAACTGTATTATTGAGTTTAAGGTTATTAACCACCAAAGGCAGACCATGCTCCTTAACTTTTTCACCGGACTTGAACATTGGATATATGTATTACCAAGGAATAGGACTGGTAGGAAGTTTTGGAACTGGGTTGCCTTGGTTCAGGCTGAGATAATTGGAGAGTGGGGTCTCACTTCCCACCATGTTTATACTAAGCTCAGGAATGAGACAAGTGAGATGGTGCAGGGCTACTACAGCAAGTAATATCATCCCTTCTATCCTTTGCCTTGGTTGACCTACATCCTTATTCTGCCAGTTATTGACCCAGTTGTTTTCTTGCATCTTGAGCCATATTTCATATCCAAATATCTTCCCAGTTCTCCTCCATTGTCCCTCTTCCGACTCCTGCACACTGATATCACCTCCTGTACCACTGATATTCATGCCCTATAGGCCCTAGACTCATGCCAGTGCAGTCCATTTCTCACTGCTATAAAGGCAAAGTGCACAAGGTGACGGTATTGATAAGCAGACAATTTGGAAGACCATTCATGGCCATACATCAAGCACTGTTGTAATATCCCTGCAATTCTAAGGGGAAGCAGGATGCCATCTTACATTCCGACCATCATCATACGTTCCGACGGTCAATGGGTAGATGGAACCCCCGAAAGCGACATCATAATCCAATTTTTTTTCTAGTAAACATTTGAATGTGCATAGTAATTATTTGTTATATTTGTTATTTACTGCTGTTTCTTCTTGGTGTAGACTAGTATAGTAGGGTGTCTCTTGCTCAAAGAAGCTCTGAGCTCACCGACATCGTTAGATCCGAAAAAGCAATTTTTGACCTCTAAAAAGTTAAAAATTGTGTACCGGTATAAATGTTTTTTTTTTTTTTTTTCATTCGATTTTAATGTCACTGATTTAAAACAATTTTTCAAATGAAAATTTAACTCTGCTGTATCTAATATGCAGATATTTTCTGGAAAAAAATTAAATCCAATAAGAGTACTTTAAACACCCACATATCATGTGGACATTTATTCCAAAATTGATGCTATCAAAATTGGGTTGCGTGCCATGCTTCATCCTTACACTCTTGGCACTTATACATGCCCACCAAGTGCTTTACATTTTCCTTTTCTAAATATAGAAGGTTAAATGGTCCGTTTGACTTAATTTGCCAGTTAAGGCTGTTCAAGGCAGAACGTAGCGGCACACCACTCCAAATTACTTGCTTCCTGACTTGAACTAACCATGCATGTATGACTACACTGAGGGAAAAAATTAACAGTTCCGTTTCACTGCAACCTTAACACACTGCTGCTTCACAGGAACCTGGTTGTATGTTTGTCACGTTATTGTCCTTAGGAATTTGGTGTCTATTCTCAGGTACTCAGAAGGTGATATTTCCCATTTCTCAGGGTCTTCACCATTGGTCGAAGATTGGAGCAATTCTCACTTTTGAAGGCCCCACAATTGGTACCATTTTTTGTGGCTTCTCTGTCACTGCAGGATCCTTTGTCACCTCTGTAGTCTTCCATCAAGCTTCAGACAACATCTTGAGCTAATTTGTAGTTAAAATAACCCCACAGCTGCTTGCAGCAGGTTCACTGACCCACTATCAGTCACATTTATGGCAATGTGACAAATGGTTGAACAAAATATACACCCCCTTCTCTCCAAGGAGTAGTGTACCCTTTCTCTAAAGGTCGTTGGGAATGTGTTACTAATCAAGCTGGCTCACCAATAACAAGCAGCAGGATTTGCAGTCAGCCGTTGCATCCAATAAAATGCTCTTGGTTCAGTACTTCTGGAACAGTAAGTATCACACAAGGTGTTGTCCACATGTAGCTCTAATTTGGCTAGGAAAAGCACCTAGCAAGGCACATGAGACGTCACACATAATCCTTCCAGACAGTGACTGTGAACCAGTTGTCAAAGTCAGTTGTTCTGTTGAACTAAATTGTCCCACTATTTAGTGCCTAACAAAGATAACTTTCGAACAGGAGACAGCAATGAACTGGGAGAATAATGGACTCCTCTTAACTACTGTAATGAAAACATGGTGGTGTGGTTCAGAATCTCTCTTTAATACCCACCAATGGTTATCCTGTACTGCCAAAGTGCTATTACACTAGTTTTTACCCCACCCATGATATGCCTTAAATAGGCCAAAAATCATCATGTACTGTACTTAGTGGTTAACTGGGATAGCGATTCCCCAGGGAAGCTGACCGTATCTACCTCTGTTGCAAGAAATAACATCTCCCTTGTCAACAGCCTGGTACTCTGGAAGACCTTTTGATGCTCCACTCCGCTACAAGTCCTACTAATTCAGAAATTAGCGTAACATGTGCATGCAGCTGCATGTCTACATGTAAGTGCTGGTGAGGAGAGGAAGGCAAACGTAAGGGGTGGCTGGCTTGTCATTTGCCGTGCCATGCACCATTACACTCAGCCACTGCCCAATCGCTGAAGGAGGAGTGAAGGTTTCTGGCATGGTCATCAGCATTTGGTCTGCATTTTATGGCTAACCCAGTGTCCTGCACATGTCTTGTGCCTCCACTAACATATTTTTAAGTACGCAATGCATGCTTGCTGTTAATGCACAAAGCGAGCACCATGATCCCACATTCAGGGCTTGATGTAAATAGTTTGTAAGACTTTGGTAACTTGCTTGTTGGTAGTACAATGAAGTATAATGTTAAAGATGAAAAACCAGACTGTGATAGATTATCAAGCACAGAAACTGTTGCCGGTTTAGTAAATACATCTTACTCCCGATGCCATGTTGATGCCATTGTCTTTTGTTTTTATGATAGCAGACTTCCAGGAATGCACCCATCAGCTCAATACAAAAACGTCACATGTACACAGGAAGTTGAAACAATCCGCCCACCGAAAATAGCACATTTTCACAAAATCACCAACATTAAATATAAATCACAGTCACAATGGGAAAAAAAAACTAATCCAAAGGGAAGGGGACAAATCATTTTCACAGAGCGGGTGAAATTTCCAGAAGGAGTGCTAAGGAACACAACTCTCACTACGCCATGTTGACCTGGGTGGACAGCAGTTATACGAGCTGTTTTCCACTTCAAGGGTGGCAAGTGTGAGTCTTTGAGGAGGTCCAACTGTCCAACTTGGGTATTGGGAGCAGGCTTGGTCCACTTTGTCCTTTGCTGGAGAGTGTTTAAGTATTCCAGGCTCCATCTTCTCCAAATCTGTTGCTGGAACTGGGTGACTAACTGCCATCTATCCAACCTATTCATGGGCACTTGGATGAGGTCATGATCAGGTATTGCCACAAGAGGTTCACCAATGAGAAAATGTGCAGGTGTCAGCACGTCGTACTCGCGAGGATCGGTAGAGAGTGCACATAGTGGTCGCGAGTTCAGCATAACTGATACTAGTACCAGTAGTGTGGCAAGTTCCTCGAACGTGAGCACATGATCACCCACAACTCGCTTTCGGTGCTGCTTCGTACTCTTGATAGCTGCCTCCCAGAGGCCACCAAAATGAGGGCTTGCAGGGTGTAATGTTACTAGCCCTCAACGAGACACTACCACACACCATCCCTCGACTAGGTAGCTTCTCGGCGGCAGATGCAGAGTCCTATTTCTCTCTTTTGGCGTGGGTTCGAAAGAAGAGAAACGAAAGGACGAAAATCACCAAATACCGGTCTGGATAGCTGTGACCAAAGGTGCATAGCATCAGTCAACCAAAAATGCACTATTTAGTCTCGGGATGTTTACTCAACATTTCGATACACGCAACTTACAGTCGTAAAAAACCCTTGCACACTCCACGCGGTGGGCTTCACCGTACAAGTTACACTGTGAAAATACAATAATAAGCTCGGTTGGATGATTAATTTAAAGGCACGGCTCAAAAGCCCAGGTTACCAGCAAAAGAAAATAAATAAAACGCTCTAGCAGCTAGCTACATCCGCGTGACGCGGCGATGCGGCCTCTCCACAAACACCCGCTCACCGCCACATCTAGATTCCCAGTGCCACGTGGCCGAGGTCCAGCAGCCTCGCTGCCTCCGCCGGAAGTGTCCATAGACAGCACACACCCACATGGCCACTACAGATCACACTCTTCACCTACTCGAGAGCATTCGTATTTTTACTGATTTTGAGCCAGTCAC
>PNEQ01008317.1:0-20672 GCA_003012365.1 Medauroidea extradentata
AGAGGTAATATTATACAAGGGAGAAGTAACTTTATTACGTGAATCGATATGTTATCTATGCCAACCGCAGAACTTTTTATACGACCAATTGCTTTACTAATGTCCTTTGAAGTTACGTTACAAAATTCGAATGTTTCTTGTGAATATAGCTTTTGCAGACATAGTTTTCTCAACGTAATATCTTTAAGTCCCGTAGCCACGGGAATTACATTGTTTAAGAAAAAATAATTAAATTCTGTTGGACTGAAATCGCACGCGCTTGGGGTTTCTTTCTTACCCAAACCTAACCCCCGCAGATTTTTCCATAGCTGAGCAGATGACGTATTTAGTTTAGCGAGTTCCGCGGAATACACAAATTTCGCTTTACGAATTATTGTTGCGTGCCATGTGCCTGGAAGTCAGTGGTCGGCGGCTGTTGCGTAACACTTTGTGGACTGGCCCCTGAATCATACGCTGGGCAGCTACGTGATGGCAGTCACGCCGAAGATACGTCATAGATACCTGTCCCAACTGCGTCTTAACCCTACGAGGGCGGCCTACGTGACTCGATTCTCATCCGAAACATGATGAAATATCTAATTTTAGACCCCTGTAATGCGGTTATTCCCCGACTGTTTAAAGGAGTATAAAACCACAGAATCGGCATATTTGGGAGAGTTCGCTATTGGTCGTGCTAGAGGAAGGTGCTATGGTTGTGGAGATAGACTGGTGAAGACATCTTGGTGACGTCAGAGTCTACTGTGAGGCGGCAGGCGGCTACCTTCTGAGCAGCGTTGGGCGAAACAAGAGGACTGCTGCGGCGGACTGACGGGCGAAGGAGGAGGTACGCGACGGGAGTCGAACCGAAGACCTCAAGAGTGAAGACAGCGGTGTACTCGGGGTGCTGCGCAGCACAAGGCGATTCATCACCACTGCGGACTATTAAGGTTGTACTCTGTCACTATTTGAGAGAGACTGTTGATTGGATATATGACTGAATTTTATTGTGATTTGTACTGTCTAATTAATTCATGGTAGACATTTTTTGTGCTTTAATTGTCAAAGTTAATTAACGTGTCTGTGACACAGTGGTAATTGTGTGCATAACTAATTGTATTGTGAGAGTTATAGTTTATTACTGTTTTGTGTATTTCGTAGCTTTGTGAGCTATTAAATCCAGTACTTAGTTTAACTCTTTTATTTATACCCTAATTATAAGACCTCTATCCCCAAAAGAACTCATGGGAATTGCCCACATATAAAGTTTATGTCCCGAACTTGTAACAGTATTTTGCGTGTTGAAGTACGGATACAGTAAGGACGAGACAGAGCGCACATCACGCCTACTCCTAGCCTCTAAGCGCAAGTCACAGACCTGGCGTGCGGTCATCTCGCCGACAACGCGCCTGTATGAGTCTTTCAGTGGCGACCCAAATATATTGTGACGTATTTGTTCATTATGTCTATGTTTAGTGTATAATTATAGTTAAACATAGACATAATGAACATATGGTCCTCTGGGTCGGATGGACCACAAAAATGTTCACACTCACAATAAATTACTCATTACTGAATTTACATTTTGAAAAGAGAATATTTATTATTTCACTCAAATAACCAAGATATGCCCGCCCACTATCTTTTATTGACTTCTTTTCTCTTTTGTTTATCCCATGATTCATAGAGAAAACAGCTACCACTTACATGTAACAATGGTTTAAACTATAATTATGCAATAAACATAGACATAATGAACGTATTATTAAAGAGTGTATTGTACCCGCCTATACTTTCAAAACATTCTGCGCCAAGGATCACTTACCTCAAAAATACCGCGAAAACTCCCGTTTTCGTCGTTTGGGCCTCTAGGAAATATACTTTAACGAGTAATGGTGAACCTGAAGTGGGTATCCACACGTGTAACGTTCTTTAAATGATATTCCTAAACATACAACACTCATGCGCGATGAGCAGTTTTAGGACACTCTGGTGGCTGCCTACCCGCGCGTGAGAGGCTCAAAAGCGACGGAGCAGTAAGGTCGACCTTGAAGTGCGCATCAAATGCTGCGTCGCTTCAACGAGCCAAGTCCTGAACTAGCGTGCAAGCTTCCCCCCCGAATGGTTTTTACTATGGGACACTAAGCGGTGACAATATAATTGTATTGGTGGAAAGTCTGCAACTAAGTTCAGTGCAGGTCTCAACCTGAGTTTCACATACATCCGGTTAGTACATATTGAAGTACGGCAGTCTGAAAAGGCCGTTTTTAGCCATGTTGGAGGGCTTAGAAACAGTGTTTTTAATGAGCGTGGCGTCTTAACAATGAGGTTCCGACCTTCTCTGAAGTGTGTTTTCTTTTCGTACGTTGGCACAATGGGCACACGTGGAATATTTTCGTGGAAAAAATCTGTTTACGAACACGCTGCGACGCATTTGAAGCGTGGGGTAGGCGGTCGCCTTAAAATAAAGCTTCCAATGTGCGCGGCGTCTTAAAAGTCATATTCACAAGTAATCAGAAGTATGTTTTCTTTTATCTTGTGTGGACGTACGTTTATTTGTCTCTGAGAAACAACGTAACGCCAACACGCCGCACACAATTCGAGCGCCATCCAAGCGACCGCCTTAAAGCAACACATTTTATTTATAAAACGCTCAAAATAGAATGACAAATTTAGAACTTACACACATACGCATAGGTACTTAAAAGGTTTTCGAGCATGCTTCATACTAGCTGATGACAGACGTGGGTACCTCTTGTGCAACTGTGGTAGGTTGATTGTGTTCAAGTCGTTCCTAGCCCTTTGCTTTTACAATGTGGCGTTGTTCACACATTCATACATGTGTGCGTATATGTTAAAAAATTTCCCTCGGCACTTTTGTACTGTAATTATCTTTGCAGTTCCGTTTCTAAAAATATATGTTTTGGAAAATAACAAAAGTAATTAATTCCTAATACAAGACCAATGTGATTTTATTGCTCCGCGTGGAACATCATTGTATTCAGAAATGTGAGCGACACGCGGAGACAATGAGTATGAAGAGGTTAGTCCAGCGACAGTTAAGAAACTGTGGTAACAACTGCTACGATGATGAAGACAGTTCCGCAGTTCGGTCACGAGTGTTTCTCATCTCAGTTGGACCACGCACCCTCCACACGATTGGCTGAGGAAAAGTCAAAGGTAACATGAAAGTGGATGGAGGACATTCAGAACTGTGTCCTCTGGAGGATGACTCCCCGAAGAGTGCGTGGGTCGTCATGTGGTTATCGCACTTTCTCTCGCCCTGCCTCGCCACGACAGTCAATTATTCCTATCTCTCTCGCTTTCTGCATTATTCATGGTAGCTCGGGACGATATGGCCGGCCAGTATAGTGTGGCCTATTTGAAAACTGTACCAGCTGCGACTTGGAGAATTCTAATGTACCTGGGCAGAAAAATGCAGGTTACATTTTTATTTTACCTTCCTTTCAAACAGTCGAACTTATTGAAACCAAACTGCGATTAATGTTTTGTCTGACGTGCGTTAACTTGTGACAGACGAACAAAGTGGTGTCATCTTAAGAGCGCTGCCTATCTGCGTGTTAGAAGTTCTGAATTGACGGAGCTATAAGGACTACATTGAAGCGCACATAAAATACAGAATCTTCACAACGAGCTAAACGCTGAACTGGCGTGCAGGATTCCCGCCGACCCAGCTTTACTACGGGACTAAGAAGAGGTATGGAAAGGTACGATGTCGGTGGACGACTGCAATACTCAATCGTCAATGAAATCTTAACTACTCACTAAATTTCGATGAGGATTTTTGCCGAGTAGATATTTTACCAGCGGACGTTTATTTATACAGCACTATGTGGCAGTATGCTTTACTTTCGAGTAAAAAATTACAAACTGTTCTTTTAGAAACATAAGGACTTAAAAAAATAAAATCTACAAAAATGGAAAACTGTCATTTTCAAAAATTTTAATATGATAATATCTAAGTCTCTGCAATAGCTGAATTTAAAAAATACTGGCGTTTTGATTTGAAAATAATTTTAACATCCGTAAATCAGTCGCGCAGAGATTTTCGGATATTAAAATTATTTTCAAATGAAAACGTGAGAATTTTCGAAATTAAGTTATCATAGAGGTCTACTAATTAGCATAGTAAACATTACAAAAATTACATTGTTTCATTTTTGTAGATTTTATGGTTTCAAGACCTATTTTTCTAAAAATTGTTTTTTAATTTTTCATTCGAAAGTAAAGCATACTACCACATAGTGCTTTATAAATAAACGTCCGCTGATAAAATATCTACTCGGCAAAAATCCTCATCGAAATTTGGTGAGTTTTTCAGATTTTATTGATGATTGCGTATTGCAGTCGCCCGCTCAACATTGCACCTTTCCATGCCTCTTAAAGCGATGACCATATAACTTTATTGACGGAATTTCCGTAGCTAAGTTAAGTGCATGTTTCTAACCGAGTTTCGGACCTATGTCCTTTTAAAATTTTTTTTTGTTATTGTTTTTCTAAAAGTGAGTATTGTTTCCCCAAAATATTGAATTGCAATTTGACAACATCCTGTATTACTGCACGTGCCAAAGGATTGAACTGCAAACGTTAAGATGTGTTTTTTCTACTTTACTTTAAGAAGAATGAGTTCCGATGCCCTAAAACCGTGATTTTGAGCCGTTTTCACTTTTTATAGGCCTACTCATTAAAGAAATTCTATAGAACTGAACGCAAACGTGAATCTTAAAATTATTGTTTTGCTAATAAAACGACATCTACACGTTGGCATGGTGAAGTCACAGAGGCTCCGCGGCCTTTTACAGGTGCCACACGGTAAGTTTAAACTTTTATAAACTCACATCTTGACAAATGGCACAGGAAATTGTACGTTAGAACCTTTAAACTATTTGAAACAAATATATTTTCCTTTGTTTTTTTATTTTGAATAATTGTATAGAACTAAGTGTAATGTTTTCAAATCCATTTTTGATACAGTTTCCATTCGATAGTACGGCCCCTATACTGCTAGCGCTAAAATCTAAGACAGAGCCAAGTTCATTAACTGGCTGCGCGACGCTGTGGGTGGATCCTTAGCCTCTTGTCCAGAACCTTGTGGGTTCCTCTCCAAGCCATGCTCGGTGAATGGCATCCTGCAATGTCACTGGTAAGATGATGTGTTTCGCTGTTAAAGAGGCCTGCTGGGTGAACGTATTTTGCACTTTCAAGCCCAAGAAGTACTGTGAGGTTCTGCCGACACAAGATTATTCGAAAACTACTCAACGCACATGACTGTTATAAACTTAGAAAATCAATTAAATTACGTTACAAGAGGTTCTCCATTAAGGCCATGGTCTTTCATTTATTTCAAACAATTGCAAATAACGGTAATTTATTTTTTTAACCAAATGCTGGAGACTGTGTACAGTCATACAATGCACAATCTTGCAAAAGCGTTTTTTAAAAATAATTTACCGTTTGCTTACAAAAAATTATTTTGCTTCATTCTGGCTTATTTTGACAACAAAATGTGTGATATTCCAGGGGCAAAAATCTAAAAATCCGTTTGGTGTATTGCAACAGGAAAATCAAGATACAAACGATGATATACGTGTGTTAAAACTGCCAGAATGAATTATTAATATATGTATTATTTTGCGTTAAAAATATATGTTCGAAACCACTGCAAAACTAAAAAGCGAGGCATTAACCCTTAAACCTTCTTTTATCGAAGTCTAAAACGGCGAAAACGTTTTTTTTTCGGTCCTTTCATTGCATGATAAAGTCAGTTCAGAATATTTAAATAGGTATGGCGGGTATAGCCCATAGTTATCTCAAATATTACATAATAAAATACGAGGATTACTAATGAATGTCTCACCGAGGTGAGATGTCTGCAGGAAAACTGCAAGACAGTTCGGGGACTGGCGCTTAGAGGCTTGGGTGAGGCGTGATACACCTATTATGTCACCCTTAGCTAACAACACTTCTTGGACTTGAAAGCGCAAAATATATCAATCCAGACGGCCACCTTAAGGAGCGCCCATACATAAATGAAATCTGATCAAACGGGTGATGGACGCACATTTTAAGCAAAACCTGGGCGTGTTCTTGTCTGAGAAGACACACTGAGGGGAAGAAACCAAGGTAGACATTAACCAGAAGAGAGTATCTGTGAGTATAGAATAGAAAAAGAGACAGACATGATGGAAACACGCTTCGAATTTAGTCGGTTTACTCACAAAAATAGTTACTAAAGGGTTGTAATACAGATGTATTCGCGAAGACTGCATATAGGTTACTATAGTTGAGTTATTTGTTTAATAGAATAATGTGTTTCATCAACAAGTGGAGCTATATTATAATATTTTGTTGAAATCCCAATTTTCTTTTGTAATCGTACTGATATTCCAGTATCAAATCTTTGACTATAGAAACAAAGATACGACTTTAGTATTTACTTAAAAAAAGTTGTACTGTCGTAGGTATAGTATTCTTTAAGAAATTAGAATAAACAAATCTCCCTGAAATGGTGCTAATTTACTAACTAGGGACGCTTTTAAGGGCGCGGTTCCCCTCAGTTTGCAACATATATTTTTATTTTTATATTTGCACCAGATATATTTTTTTTCTTATTTTAGACATAAATTGTGACAAAATCTTCCTCTTAGAAAATGGCTGTATCTCTCATAGTTTTTGCGTAATGAGTCGTAAACGTCAAAATTTGCACTTTACGGTTTTATGTAGGCCACTAAAACTAACCGACATACCAAACCGAAAAAAAATTCATACTGTATAACAATGTAGTAGGCTATGATTTGAACTAAATAAAACTAAAAAATAAATACATTTTTGTATTTTTAAACAATAATACAAAAATATTTTATTTTTTGTTTTTATATATGTCATTTCATAGCCTACAACAATGTTATACACTGTGAATTTTTTCGGTTTGTTATTACAGTTGGTTTTAAGGCGTACATAAAACCGTAAAGTGCAAATTTTGACGTTTACGACTCATTACGTGAAAACTATGAGAGATACATCAATTTTATAAGAGGAAGATTTTGTTACAATTTATGTCTAAAATAAGGAAAAAAAATATCTGGTACAAATATAAAAATATAAAAAGATGTTGAAAACTGAGGTGAACCGATCGTGAGTCGCTTCATAGTTTCTCTTTCGTAAGTTTTGGCATTATTTGCCGCAAGGCAGGGCTGCAGTTGTCGAGATATATACAGGATTGTATGCTAATTGACGCTACAGACACTGACAACCAGGTATGTAGGCACAGCTTATATTGAGTAATTACGAAAGTTTCAGTAACCAAGTACATCAGAAGTATACGTAGAGCGACTGATTTTTTTGTGAAACGTATTTTTCACCGAGAAAGTCTTACGTGTACATCTTCAGCTCAGATTCATGGTTATTGGCAGCACGAATTTGCGCAAAGAGCGTCTCATTTGACTGCGCCAATGAGAATTAAGTTGCTGCAACAACGCACGTGTGAGGTCTGCGAGTAGAACTCCGATAATCTGAGAGTTAAAAACATCCACTCAGTGACCATGAAGCTGAGCTGCAGATGTGCATGTAAGACATCTAAACAAGCTGGTGCAAAATTATTTTCACAAAAAATGTGTGGATCTAACTACAGGGTGTGTCAGTACAGAGGTTGCAAACTTTCTGGAGGGGAAGCGTACATCTAGACGATGGGAAATCACAAAGCAATGCGTGGTCGGATATACTTTCTTGGCGCGGTACTGACGACACAAAACACAAGAAAGAAAGGACACGAACAAAAGGAGAAAACATTGTTATTATTCTTAATGCAGTAAAAAACTAATAAAAAAGAACATAAAGAGACATCAATCGTCATCACCAACCAAAAACTTCCCAGCGCCAGAAAAGCGTTTCCGATCATGCATTGCTGATTTCCCATCGTCTGGATATACTCACCTGAAGGTTTGTAACCGCTCTACTGATACATCCTGTATACGATACCAACAATCTGTGGCAATAACTCGCCGGACGCCAATATTTATGTCGCAAATTGTCTCCCAGTCGACCTTCCGGCATGACAATTGTAAAGGGGAAGGATACTTGTCACCTTAACGTCATTAGTTTTTTTAGAGATAAAATATATTTGTCCCTTATTACTATAATACTGGCTATGTTCAGAGACAGCGTGGGGTTCGGAGGCTCTAGCATCGACGAAATGCCTTCATTAGCCTGACCTGTACAAACATCCGGAGTGGAAAAGCGATTATTTAAGGATCTTAATTGGAAACCATGCTAACACCAAAATGTATAAAATAATAATAATAGAATAGCTTCTTCGTGTGAATTTATTTATATCCTCAATATGTTACTAATTAAAATACAATATTTTTACTCCTGTTAGTATCACATTTTAGATAGAAATAAATGCACGCAGTAAACAATTTTTTGCTAATTCTTAAATTTTGGAGTTAGAATGGTTCGGAATTCAGGTCCCCATTTATTTTGGAAGGTTTGAGATACCGCAACAGATATTAATAGAGGTTAGCCTACTTTTGACGTGAGAAAATCTACCAATATATATTTTTTGCACAATGGAAGTTAAATTATCAGAAATGTATCTGAAACTAGAAGTATGATTTTAAAAATTCATTAATCGCCCTCTAAGGAGGAGTAAAAGTTGCTATTTTACGTTTTCCAAATTAAATTAAATTTATTATTTATGCAGAAGAATATTATAGCACTTGAATAATTATGGGTTAAAAAAATTTTGAGTGCTGTGATACTTTACAAATCAGAAGGCAGACTCACAATCTTCCGAAATACAATCTAACAAAAAAGTTTAATATAGTTGGGAAGTTATTAAATTTTCACTGGCACTGAAGTTGATAAAATTATACCAGCCGAGCCAGCCAGCCGTTCTGAAGTTAACCTGGCTAGTCTGACTGATGACCTGCAACTTCTCAGTTTCGCGGAAAGGAGACGCGAGAACTTTTAAAGTGCTTAACATTACGCAAATTTAACAGCGTCAAGGAGAGAAAAAAAGGAGTGGTGTTCCTGTGAGCCGGGTGATTGATACTTTGCAGCTTCCAACGGCGTTCGCATTGCTTTGATCTGAGAAACCTCCACGATGCACAGCGATGAAGTTATTTACGACGTTGCTTGTTTATTTCGGTGAAAGTCACACCCATCAAGATATTAGTTTTTATAAGCGGATAACAGTCATAAAATGAAAAATAAATTGGCTGTAACTACCCTACACACTTTTTATAGGTTAAACAAATTGGTAGGGACGTACAAATTCGCGTTATTTTCTACGAACAGACTAGACTCCAAACGCTGTAGATTCGTTCGACGTCTCCCGTTGGTATAAGTTGTTGTGACCTGCCACAGGGAATGCTTTTTTGTCCATTAAATAAAAGTTCCACTGTAGAATGACCAATCTCTTGTACAGTGGCGACACACGTGACTTACACGGTGGCCATAATGGAACCACAGATTGTGACCTTAGCGGTGTGTAGACTGTCGCCAAATATTAACTCAAAAGTTGTATGTCTCTAGAAATGGGTAAGAGTTAAATAAACTAATTATGTTGTTGTATAGTAGATACTATCAACTGTACAAACGGAATAAATGATAAATGTATAGATATAGGCATGTTCACAACACAACAAATTTTTTTGACTTCTATATTTCGTAGCGTACAGCTTTCACCGTCTCAAATAACCTACATCAAATTTGTTAGACATAAATACAGGTAAATCCCAACTAGAAGCATGGGAGATAAATGTTACATGCGATTGTAGAGCTCCTAGCGAGGTGGTGTGATGGGTAGAGCTGGTGATTTTTTTTTTTTTGTGAATGGAATTATGCAACATTTTGTTTCAATGCCTCATGTTAACAGATGCAGCTTTGTTTCTGGGTCAGTGATTGGCTGTTTTTAACTCTGAACGTCTTGGAAATCTACCCGCAAATCACTGACGTGTAGTGTCGCAGTGAACTTATTCTCATTGGCTCAGTCAAATGAGCGAATCCTCTGCACATATACACTCCGCCAATAACCACGAAGCAGAGATGCCGACGTAAGCACTATGCAGTGATACAAAATGTTGCATAATTAAAAAAAAAACCAGCTCTAGTGATGGGACAAGATTCGTACCTGCAGGGAACTTCTTTGACGAGCTGAACTACCAGTCCTATCACGTTTTTTTTTTAACCTAAATAAAAGTTCCTGTCCGCTATTGTAAATACTGATATGTTAAGAGGGCGTGGTACATAATTCAACGCTAAAGGCATTTATATATATAACTGTACGTTTCTTGAAGCCAATTTGTGAAAATGAAACAATATTAATCCTAGACAATAGTTTTAGCCAACGTTTTAAACAAAATTGTTTCCACTGTTACGAACTTCTGAGGCACAATCTCTGACGCCGGAACCTCGTGCATTTAACTGCGGTGCAAAAGATCACGCGTAGCAAGTTAGTAATTTTGGATGAATATTTACTCATAAAGTTGGCAAATACCATTATCTAGGATTGTCATTGAGTATTTTATCCATATTGGTTTCGAAAAAAGCATTGAAATCAATTGATGGTTTCAGCGTTTATTTTCTACCTCGCACTCTTAAAGCAGCACAACTGTATTGGTACAGTTGTCGGTCAGTTGACTAATTGAATCAGTCAGAATCGTAGCCAATCTTTCATGCCAGTGTCCGCACATGCAGTTTTACAGCTGTTGTAGTTAGTTAAAAAAAAAATGTGGTTACGATGCATTCGGGTTTCAGTTCGAACATCTACGCCATCTCGAATAATTCAATTTTTCTGTAACTATTGTTTCCTTTCCTATTTATTTGTACACTGGGCTTACTTGACAGTTTAAATAATAACAGTAGATGCATTCTTTCGTTAACTCGGGTTTAGGGATTTTATCAGTGTTGAATTTAAACAGTCGACCAAGCCCTATCATAAGCCAAATGTTTAATACTTAATCGTAAATAAAAAGTACGGGTACAATTGAAATATTTAACACTAACCACGGTTTCACAATCTTCAGGTGGCCACCTTGTGGTGCACGAACTGCGTTCAACGTGTTCTGAATTACGTAATTATTTCTCAGAGACCAATAATCGTTCGCAAACACGAAAAGAAAACACACTTCTGTCAACTTGTGTATATGACTTGACACCACGCAAGTTAGAAATATTATTTTAAAGCTCTCAAACTTGGCTAAAATAAGCTTTTGCAG
Organism: Medauroidea extradentata; assembly: GCA_003012365.1. Classification (NCBI taxonomy): domain Eukaryota; kingdom Metazoa; phylum Arthropoda; class Insecta; order Phasmatodea; family Phasmatidae; genus Medauroidea; species Medauroidea extradentata. Next base: position 11,217 of record PNEQ01008317.1, read on the forward strand.
ACGGTTATTTCTCAAAATACACGTACCGAATTCGTTCGAAATTTAGGTCTTCAATTACGTTGGACTTTGCTACGTTGAAGTGTTCAATAGAACGGTAGGATCACCGCTAAGTCCAACAGTGAAAACGTTACGGCGGGAACACTGCGCGCGTATATACGACTTCGGGCGTAGAGGCGATATCACAATACATGTGCCGTCGGGCGTCGCTCGTAGCGCCTCATCGATTTTCGCCCTTCACCAGCCGGCCGCCGTAAGAGTACAAGAACCAGCCAGTGCAGCCCAGAACAGACAAGGAGCAACGCAACGAACAAGTGTTGAGACGCTGACACCGCGCCCGCTGTGTTTCGAGGAAGTGTAAGTGCATCGAGTCAGCTGCGAGGTGCTTGCTGTCGTCACGTTCACTGCAGTCAGCAGCTGATAGCTGCCGGGTATAGTTTTCACCTGAGCGTCGCTGCTACAAGTACCCCAGAGTCACCCAGCTAACTCGCCTAGGAAAAACTAATACCTACCGCAAATCATAGGCTTGCGCACGGCAGGTGCCACAGGTGCCTTGGTACCACCAGTAGAATTTATAATTGACCCAATTTCGTGTATTTTTCACCAGCAAAAAAAAAAAAAAAAAAAAAAAAAAAAATTACAACCAATTTCTAAATAAACCACAGTATTTCCAAACAGATGGCCGTTTAACGCAGAATCTTATTTTAAAGTAGGCTAGTTTTCCCTAAGGTTTTAAAAATCTTATTCTGGAATTGCTAAGTTGTTTTTAAATGTGTTTTTGAATAATATTGTTTGTTTATTATATCCTACAGCTTAAATCATATTTCATTTTGTTGAACATGCTAATCTGTCAGGCTTTGTGGATGATTGGTATGCAGACGAAACAAGTTTGTTAATCCTATAGCTACACTGGCACGATGTCAAAAATGCTTTTTTTTTCTCTTTCATACGTATATATTTTTACATAGGGTCTTACGGGTGTTGTGTTATCTGACACCGCCATTATCCAAGTCATGCGCATGCCAATGCCGCAAATACCCACAGAAAATAAAGTATTGTTGTGGTTAATCATACTTCCGTTGAAACAGGGGCAACAATATAGTTCGACTGTCGCTATTATCTGGATTCTTCACACAGCAATCAGTTCTGTAGAAGAAGAAGTCTGTTACCGTAAAACAAAAACGCTCTTAGCTCCTACGGAACAGATTGTTACTTCTACACAACAAGTTGTTATAAGAACAATCTACATAGTTCCAACAACCAACATGGACTGTTATCCGTATTTTAACAAAAGTATTGTTGACTACAGCAATTCTCTTCTTATAGGGTGGGGTCGGTCCCCGGAATTTCACATGTGGGAATCGTGCTGGATGATGCCGCTGATTGGCGGGATTTCTCGGGGATCTCCCGTTTCCCACGCCCTTTCATTCCGTCGCTGCTCTATGCTCGCACCTTGTCAATTCTCACCAGCGCTTAAGACCTCGACGTTGAGCGCTGACCAAGATCTCTTCACTTATTTTCTTTCAGCGCGATGTAATATTATATTAAATACTGTTTTTTTAACCTCTTGGTATGTCTCTTGGTTTAATTTAGGGTGGGTGGTGGGTAACCCAAGGCCTCTCGAATTCAAACTGTTCTTGGAGCTCATAATTGGTAATGGGGCTTTTGAAGTGTTTCCTCCATCTCTCCGCGATATCATACTCATTGGTCAGGATCCTGCCGTTGGTGTCTTTGACCAACTTCTGTCGGCGCTGGTATTCCCTCTTGAGGGATGAACACAATCAACTGGCTCAATAGATCGGAAGATAGACTCTGGTGGAGACGATTCCTTGTTGCAGCATGCGGTCCTTTGGTCTTGATATCATAGAGTCAGTAGTATCAATTATACTACATGTTAATAGCTTTGCGAGTGACAATTTTCACCGATTGCTGTCGCCGCTGTTGGAATAGGGTCAAGATCAGTTGTGGAAGTTTCCGATTTCCGTAAAAATGGAAAGCACAGTAAGGTTAATTCTTCTTACGTTTGCCGACGTCTTAAAAGTAGTCGCTAGCAGGACTTCATCTGTGAAATCAGTATTTGAGCGTATACTGCAGTTATCTACGTAAGTAGCGTTTAGATGGCCATCAGGTTGAACGTATTTTGCGTGTTCGAAGTAATTTTTCCTAACCTAGCCAAATATAATGGGTTACGGCGGTAGTCCGGGGGAAGGACGAGACCTAAGTGTGTCTCAGGGCTGAGCCCCACGCATAAGACTACATGGGATAGTTTTCATGACATGGGGCATGTATCGTGGCAGAGAAGGATTGGGCAGACGCGGCCGTGATTGGGGCCATGGCTACCTATCTAAGTGTACCTATAGCTAGAGAGAGGGAGAGAGAGAGAGAGAGGGAAAAATTGGCATAGACACCGTAAAACCTCTCTCAACAGAATAATCGTGTAACCACTCTGCAGTTACATGCATTAAAAATAAGTAGCTACTGGAAACAGGTGGAAGTCGAGATTCCTTTATTAGTAGAGGGTGGAATTTCTAATACGTGGGAGAAGGGGGGGGGGGGAGCGCGAGAACTGTCGTTTGTGACCTTTATTTTGTTTTGGATGTGCGCTGGCTTTAAGACGGCCGCCTACCCCACGCTTCAAATGCGTTGCAGTGTGTTCGCAAACGAGGTATTTTCTACGAAAATATTCCACGTGTGCCCATTGTACTAACGTACGAAAAGAAAACAAAATTCAGACAAGGTCGGAACCTCATTGTTAAGACGCCACGCTCATTAAAACACTGTTTCTAAGCCCTCCAACATGACTATAATCGGGCTTTTCAGTCTGCCGTACTTCAACATGTACTAACAGGATGTATGTGTGACTCAGGTTGCGACCTGCACTGAACTTAGTTGCAAACTTTTCAACAATAAAATGATATGGTCACCGCTTAGTGTCCCATAGTAAAAACCGTTCGGCGGGAACCTTGCACGCTAGTTCAACGCTTGGTTCGTTGAGGCGACTCGGCATTTGATGCGCGCTTCAAGGTCGACCTTACAGCTCCGTCGCTTTTGAGCCTCTCACGCGCAGGTAGGCGGCGCCCTTAACCAGAGCACCGTGGAAGAGCGCAATGCCCTGGTGGAAGGCGAGGTTACAGAGTTGCCTCGCCCTCACGTAACCCCAGTAGATAGCTGAAACAAACTTAAAAATACACAGATTAACGAGTGAGTGAGATATGTTGGTCAGTGCATTAACATCGAGGTCTTTAGCACGGGCGAGGCGACATGATACGAGTATGAAGCAACGCCGGAATAAAAGGGCGGGGGAAATGGGAGATTCCCGAGAAAACTCGCCGACCAACGGCATCGTCTGGCACGATTCCCACATGCGAAGATCCGAGGACCGACCCCGCCGGGAATCGAACCCGGATCGCCTTGGCGGGAGGAGAATTGTCTGACCATTCGGCCACCGCGGCCCCTACACATTAATTCACTGCTCTAGCTCACAGGCGAGCCAGCGCATGTTACCGGACCTTGTGCTAGTTGCAGATGGTTCTGCCCCAGCAGCGGCTCTCTGATTGGCTGTCCTGCAAGCCAACCACAGCCCTCGGCGGTTTCAGACTCGGCAAGAAAACTTTCAAGCTAAAATAGTGTAAAGCTATGTGTAAGAATTTTATGCTTAATGCTTTATATTACAATGTAGATTCCACAGCTGCTGACACCGCGCCTTAGGCTGTGCAATATGTGTTTTGCTATTCGTTGTAAATTACATAATGCTTTGCTGGAGTGTTTGTGGAAAAAAAGCTTTAAAATAAAATTACTTAAAAGTGAGTAACCCCAGGTTTCCCTTGTATCAGTATCTTGTATTTGTTGTGTAGTTGTGCGGCTCCTGACATGCCATCTCTCACCGTTACTGGGGCTGAAGGCTTCCAGAAGCATGACAGGCGGTGGTGACGTCAGCCCTCGTCAGCACAGGTACATGACCCTGAAGCGAGGACAACAACAGGCCTTCTCGGTGGAGAGGGGGGGGGGGAATTTACACATAAACTATACGACTGATGTCGCCTATAATTATCTTAACTTACTATATTAGGGCACCTATAATTAAGATCCTATAAATAGCACCCAGCAAGTGGCCTGTCGCGCTCATTCGGCCAGGCTGTATACGAGCTCTCAGGGCTCAGTCTTTTGGGCCCCATCAGCTCGGGGCTTACAATTAACTTATTTTACAGCTAAATAATAACTGTTAGCTGAGGCCTAGAAGTGTGAAAGCGCTAAATACGACACATTACGCGCGTATCGTCTCTCCCTACTAGCATCTAGGCGCAAGTTCTTTAACTGTCGTGAAGTCTTCTCGCCGACAATTCGTCTGTATGGCACACTCAGGGGTGAATATAATTTTATTTGCGTAATACTAAAATTAAGGTTGTATTGTACACACATGTACTTTTGGAAGATTCTGTGCTAAGATTTTTATACAAAAAAAAAAAAACACCAAAAATACCAATTTACACCATTTCCGGTGGCTAAAAAATATGTTTTTAATGAGTATGTTGAACATGAAATGGGTATATACACGCGGGACGTACGTTGACTGCTATTCGTAAGCAGGTATCACTCGTGCACGCTGAGCAGTTTTCGAATAATCTTGTAACGGCCGAAGCACTGCACTCCGCTCTGTGGCCTGAGCAGGTGGCCACCTTAACAGGTATGATTTTTTATTCAGGATCGGTAAATAACTATTATATATAGACGTCACGTTTTGGTCCTATTGTGTGTCAGTTAAGAGGATCATAATGAAAATGGGCAAAAATTGTCTTATTTTAGTCTTCAGTGCTCAATGTCCTTAGGATAAAGAAGAAAAGTACATCCTAGCACCTGTAGTTCATTCCTTCGGGAAAATATGTCCACACACAGACGACTCTTCCAAGTACCAAAATTTTACTAATTTTTAAGGATATTATTGTGAGAATGTGGCACGTGTTGGCGTAATCATCACAGGCGCGTGTAAAATGTCCTGGTAGAAGACCGCTGCAATAGCACAACGATGTACTTGTGGCGGTGACAGGCGGTTATTGCAGGAACTAAGACACACTAGACGATGAAGTAGAATATACTTCACTTAAACATAATCAGTTTTATGCGACGGTTACATGAGTTCCGAACTAGTTCAGATCGCAGTCTCTTCTCGTTCTAAGCTAACTAGTTTCATGCGTTGTTTCACTGTTAGACAACATTTCTGTGAAATTACGAAAAAGTACTGGCAAAAAATTATCCAGAAATCTCCGTAAAGTAACGGACACTCAGTTTTTCTCGATAACGAAACCCTTCGTAAAATAACGGACAATCCATTTTCTGCAAAAACATTTACATTACTGTAAACTACTAACACTCCATTTTCTAGAAATACTACATTTTCTTATTACTTATTAGCTAGGTGTTATCGAGATTCTGACGCACTATTTAGTAACCTGACAGATTTTTGGAAATTTCTGGGATTCGAACCCACGACCTTATAATTGCCAGGCAGAAGCTCTAACCATAGAACCACAGTGACAAGTTATGAATAAATGAGTTCCATGCAGTGGTAAGATATCAACTTTATAAGTTACAACTTTTGTATTTGTCATCCAGGATTCATAGTGATTATTAATACCACTTTTTTTTAAAAGAAACACAGTAAAATACGCTTTAAAATTGTATAAACATATTTTCATGAATTTATGGAAAGTTACGGTCAAACATCCGTAAACTGGCAATACGGACACATTTCCGTAAAGATAATATTACGGAAGCCACTTCCGTAAAATTACAATACTTTTCTGTAAATATTTCCGTGAATTTACGGAAATTTTTAACAGTGTTCGAACCATATATCTTCACTGCTTTTCTCCTATTGGTTACTACGGGTAACGAGATGCGTGACAAATATAGCCACTTTTTGGTGCGACATTTTGTACTCGTTAAATTGAATAACTTTTTATGTTTGAAGAGTCTTTATTCGTTATACACCCGTAGCAAAAGTACAATATGATTATTGGACCATGTTGTGTATAAAGGAGCCAAGCGCTAATATTATTTTTATTATTCTGAAGTTAGTAGCAAAGACTTTTATGGATAATGTTACGTAAAATTGCCATCTATGCAACTGAAATTAAGTACCACTATTTAACTTTGAAATCAGGCTTTCTCACTTTCATCACAATGGCACTTGGTTCTTTTATGCATAACACGGTTCAGTTAAAATGTCATGAAAGTTGAGTGTAAACGTTTATATACATTTCAAAGTTCCAGGTCTGTTGAGGTCAGAAAGCTCGTTGATTTTATTTGGTTTAGGCATGTAACACCACAAACATAGCTTGTGGATGTGTACAACTAAACATGTTGTAGACCTCTAGTATGACCATGGCAAAGACAGTGACTACGGAGAACTTCTCGACAGAATGGGTAGATATGCGAGTGTCGGAGCATCTACTAAGGCCGTAGTGGCTAGCAGTGCGCATGTCCTCGCCCGGGGACACGGGCTGTAATGACGGAGCTGGAGATCTGCCCGCCTCGTGACCTTGAAAGTTGCAGGCGATGCGCTTTGTCGCAACCGCCTGCAGTCATAGGCTGCGCGACATATAGCACTCTCAAAGCAATACCAACATATATCAAAACACGTTATTTTGAGACAAAATATGTTAGTATTGCACTCAATCATAACATATGTTGTTTATCATCAAGCAACATAAATACTACTAAATGTTGGTCTTGCACTGATAATTATTGTTACTTGGAATGCTTTCATTGGTTAGGTTAGTACTGTATTAGGTAGAGAAAAATTTTTCCTATATTTCACCATATGCACAACTACAAAATATTGATTTTTGAGTTATGTTACTAGAAATTGTATTGGGGGTGCGATATGCACACGTACTGTACCTCATAGCATGACTAAACACATGACAACGATTTGATAATTTATATTTAGTGTTAACATACTGTAAGAAGGAAAAAAATACGTCGTTAATTTTGTTCATAAAATTGTATCATAACCATTTTGTTTAAAACAAAAGTGAATCGAAAGCACGACATCGCTTTCGTGTAAAAATGTACAACGAATAAAAATTATGTCGTAGATACCAGTGCAGTATATCCTATAGCCTACATCATGGTTATGTTCCTCCTCTAAAATATTACCAATATATACGAAATAAGGATATTATTCTTTCCCATGAGGCAGTCTAACCTCTAATTATGGCCGCCATGATTGATTTGCAGCTTGAGAAAATCTTAAGGGAGGTCTGACGACATCTTATAAATTCCTCAGTTATCCTTAGATTTCACTCACTTTTCATCCCTACAATGAAAATTACTCACATTTCACTCAAAGAGGCCTTAGATTTTACTCAACATGACTGTGCAATTGGCCCTATGATTCAGCTTCACCGAAAAAAAAAAAAAGGTTTCGATGCTCACTTAATGGAACAAGGGGTTAGTAGTTGGCGCAGAGGCTAGAGCACCCACCAATAGGATCTAAGTTCGACCCCCGGCATGTGGTAAACGCGGCGGCCTTTACCGATGGCTGAGGTGTCTTCTGAAGGTACTTATGTTCCCTCCACTCTTAGAATTCCGTCGCCTCTCAACTCCTGTCATCACTCAGGACTCGCCAGACGCCAGTCAGGAGAGTGTACTCGGGGTGTGATGCCCTACCCTCCAGGGTAGATAGATATCCGGAAATTTCCAGAGTTCATGTGATCAGAAAATAAATCTAAACTCATGCGCATGTGAGTTGCACTTTCATAAGTACTGAATTTTATTTAAACAAAATGTCTTCACGAAAGTAATGGGGAAGTGTAATGTGTTGTTATACAGAATCAGGTCGCGGAGTGTTAATTTTGCGTATATAGTGTTAGCTTATGGAAGAGTAAGAAGACGTGTGTGTTGGGATGAAAGCAAAGGGAATAATGCCTCCCTGAAAATTGACCTAAACGTTTATTCTCTTAAGGGCTTGGGCCCGAGTTTCTCGGCTTCCGAGAGACTTATTTTTTTAAATCCATACGAGAGTCAGTATCGTAAAATTGCTTCGTAACTTTTTTTCAAATTGGTTTTACTATGCAATGTAATTTTTCGAGACAAACTGTATGATGAGTATAGCTAAGTTATCAATTAAAAGGAAATTTCGTTAATTAACTAATTAACAACTGAATCACACTGGGGTGAAATGGATCAAGTCATAATTATAAACTTGTCAGGGGAAAGAAAAAACACCATTAATTGAAACATACACCACAAATTGAAATTATACATAGTGTGACACAACCGTGTATTTGCAAATATTATTTCATAATATGTGATTATGTTAAAAACTCAACATCAAAGAACATAAGCCAAACACAAAGCTTTGAAAGTACGGTAACATCCCTGACTTACTTCCTTTCACTTAATTATTCACACAGTTCAGACTTTATATTTTATTTACAGACACACGATTTGTAATGATTTCACAATCATCTAACAAAGCTAATAATTATGAGCAGTAACACTGAAAAAATAATACAGTTCAACATTCACCGCTAATTTGCAATATCTGTTGCGAAACTGTGGTGAAAGGGACTAAGTCATCAATATTTACAACTTTGCTGTAGAGTGCGACAATACAGCATTCAACGAGACACACAACTAATCAAAATAATACGTGGAGAGACAACCGTGTGTAATTGGAAATTATATCTTGATGTTGATGACACTGCACATGGGCAAAACACCATTATTTTGGAAGTAAATCCCAAACTTGCATCCTACAGGTTTGTCATTCAGATGTTTTATTTATAAACATACAAACTGTGTCATCATATTCACAGTCAATTAGGAAAGATAAAACGATAAATAACCGAGAAGAAATAATACAGTATAACAATCACTATTAATGTTCATCATCGTTATCCACGGTCATTGATTTCCATTGACAGATTCTTGAAAAGAAGTCAACAGCTCCGCTATTATGCTGTACATAAACCTGCAACTCTCTGATATCTTGTAATTTCTTCTCATTTATGGGTATCCCATTATCCATGTATGCTCGATCTTTAGGCATCGTGAAATTTGAAAGAGTAGGCTTGCCCATCCTAAATGTGTGACCCACTAGGCTGTTGATGAAAGGAAGAGCCACAATAGTGCCTATGCAGTCACTACTGAATCTGAATTCTTTGAACTGAGTGGGCAGAAAATGTTGCCTCATGTTTCTTGGTGTATTTGAGACACTCGTCTCATCAGATGTAACCGATTTCTTGAAGTAATTTGGCCACCACTTATCAAAGTCACATATATCTTTCGATTCAATCATTTTCACCAAGACATTTTTCCTAGCATTGCATATGATTTCAACATAATCAAGAGGAGTATAGATTCGATCTGATTTTTTGATTTGTCTCTTGAACACTGCAAAGTCACGGTCACATGGTAAATATGAGTGCCCCCTCTCAGGAAATTTATATGAAA